>JANHFM010001643.1:130874-150546 GCA_032468115.1 Grayia smithii | reverse complement strand
AATCAGAGCACAGCCAAGTCTCCACCCACAGAACACACCCCCTCTGGCAGTATAAAAAGGAGAAAACAGCCACTATCCCAGAAGAGTGAAGCTGAAGACACCAGCCTGAAGATGACGGATGAGATTTCATTGAAATGTTGCCCAGATACTTCCAATTTTACGTGGGAGAAAACCCAAATGACCGAAGAACTACATAGATAGATAGATAGATAGATAGATAGATAGATAGATAGATAGATAGACAGATAATCTTCTCAGAAACTGTCATCTGTGAGTCTTCTGGAACTTAATGGCAATTCATTGTTTGCTACACCAGAACTTTACTGAATTCAGTGGGTTATCTGAGAAGACATTAGTAACAATTGTTTTGTAATGAGTAAACTGAATAAATTGCCAAACTCCTTAAGGAAAATTGCTGAACACATCTGTTGCAGACATGGTAGTTTAGGTACAAAAGTAGTCATGATTACTACAAAATCTGTTCTTCAGTCTGGGAAAATTTGAGAAGGGCTCTCAAGAAATTGGGAAAAAAAATTTATACTTAAAAAATTAATTATTTCAATCTGTCACATTTGTCCATGTAGGGCCATATAGTTGCAACAATATCAGCTATTTAATGAAGTTGCAGGAAATTTAAAACATGTGGTATCATTATATTTTCTAAAATTGTGCCTGAGAAGGAATAGCTTCATTTATTTCAATATTTTTTGCAATAATTATATCAATTTTCTAAGCATGAGAGTGATTCTCTAAAGTCCAGTTATGCAATCAAAAAACAGTCACCAGAATGAGAAAAAAATACAAAAAATATCGTTGTAAATGTTCTTGATAAAAAAATGCAAACATTTAGACATCAAATTATTTCTATGAAATTTTACAAATACACACACACACACACACACAACATTTCTTGAAGCATAAATGTTGGATTAGTTTTCAAACATTGATTTATAAAGGTATAAACATATATGGTATTAAATTGTGCATATTCGGTTGTGAATGTGTACTTTTCAATTGAAACATCCAAACCAATTCAAGAGTTTTCGAATTTCAGACTGTTAGTTAAATGACTTTGAATCATACTGTTCTGTAGAAAATATGATGGTGGACTATATATGGAACTTGTTTTTAAGGTAATTGTACTCATGCTGAATGATTCTACAAATGAAATATAATGGAGTGGCTGGCTTCACAATTACTGCATCTGTTTTCATTTTGGTCTCTCTAACTTGATTTGAGAATTTAGCTCTCATATTACAATAACTGAAAAATGATATATACCAAGTCTCAGTAAATATATACATATCAAGTTTCAGTGACACCCACTATTAGGGCAGTGAAATATTGGATTGGATGTTTAATTTTTAAAATATTCATTGAAAAAAATGACTTGGCACAGTGATGATGATGAGGAAATACAGTGATTAGACTTTTATCTCACCTTTTTTATATATAGGTCAAGGTGGCAATTAAACCTAATACTCATGCCTCCTAATTTCTCCACAACAAGAACCTTGGGGGTTTTTTTTGTTGTTGTTTTTGACACTTGTTGATACTTAGTATAAACACTGAAATTACAGATGGACCAAACAAAGGTTCTGTTGTTCCCTTGGGTTTTAGAACAAGTAGTGTTTCTCATAAATGGCAGAAGATGCCATAACTAGGCAAACATGAAAATTGGCTGGATAATTATCAGATTCCTTAATTCCATACTATACCTTTCCACCCATAGCTTAAGTAATAGGTGTTACTCCAAGTGGACTTGATTTGTTTTATTTCTTTTTTATCATTCCAGTTCTCCAGAGGCACAGTCAATTTGTATTCTCCAGCATGCCTGCATTCTTGCCTAGCTAAAAGAAGCCAGATTTCATAGCACAGCAATAAAAGGAGTTGAGGCATTCTGGATTACTTTTGATTAGCCTATATTTGTACTTATTTTGATTTCTCTCTTCCTTGAGATAAAAAAAAAATCAATATTTATCAAGAACAGCAAGCAGCTAGAGGGCCAATTTCAAATCATACTTTTCATTATGATATTACATATCTCTTATTCTGTTCTGGAAAATTGATGTTTTCTATTAAACACTGGCATTTGGAAGGAAGGAAAATGTCTAACATTTATTTTGATATGTGATCTTTAGTAAACAAATGACAGTAAGCCTTTTCCCTTCATAAGATTTTGTTTCTGAATAAATGTTACAACAAATAATATATGTTCTAATAGTTTATCCTGTTTTCCTCAAAAACTTGGTTATGAGTTAATTAAAGGCAGCACATGCAGCCAAACAACTGCTGGTTTGCAACATTGTTATTTCAATAAAAAACTGCCTCTGTGGTGGTGTATCACAAATAATGACAATTTGGATTAGAGAAATGTTACCATAAAATGAAAAAATCCCTGTCCTTTTTCTTGTAATCATACGATCTCATAAATTAATACCACATGGAAAAATAGATTTATCTTCATTAAACTCATTTGTTTAAAACTAATAACATTATATACAGTTAAGTTCCTTATAGGAACAGTTCCAATATGGACTTAAAAAATTAATTTCTAAGCTAAAAGACTCATCTGAACATTCTAATAAAGCATACTTTTTTCTTCTGGTCCTCTCAAACCCTTTGATTTCTTCCACTCCAATTTCTCAGTTGGGGGATTTCCAACACCCAACCTGAGGTAAAGATCCTGGAGCAATTAGTAGACCAACAGCAGCTCTAGCTGGTCACAGTAGCCCAATTTAATGCGTAGGCATTCTCGTCCAGTCATCTCTACTCTGTAATTTCTACTCTTATCACAATACTACTTAATCACACTACCACTTATTATCACTTCTACTCTTAAACACACCACACTTCATTTCTTGGCATCATGCTTGTTGTAGGAAAATGAAGTCTTTATGGGCATATTTTCAACAGGACAATATTCTTATTGCTATTCAGCCAAGCCTCGATAATATATTCCAGGTCTGCATGCTCACCAACCACATCCTGGAGTTCTGTAATTTACCAACAACTGGAGACCAAGGGGCTCCTAGCAATTTGGCCCCTGGGTTTAAGCAATTAGCTTAAAAGAGGGGATTAACCTTCCTTTCCCCATCACAGAGCTCCTACCACATTACCCTTAGACGTCAATAATTGTGGAAATAATTACTGGCCAGAAACAAAACTTTGCTGACAATCTATTCCACAATTAATCAAAAATTATTTAACTTGCATTTATGCTGGATATATTAACGTCTTTTTAAAGTATTACTTTGGTTATTGGAAAAAAAAATACAGATTATTTGCTTTGACATGGGTTGTAGTCCTATTTTACCATACTCAGAATGATCTTTGGCTCATTGACTTCATTGGCCAAAATGGTGTCTATCCCCTAACTATTAATCTGTTTATAGGCTGTTTCTCTATATACATCTTTTTTTCCACCTGATTCCTTGTTTATTTCCTGATTCCTCATAATATAAATCCTGTTTTCATTAAGTTCAGTCTTCTTCCCCAACTTGGTACCTTCCAAATGCATTAACATTTCAGTGTTCAGAATTCTAGTATACATTGGCCATTCTAAGTAAGAATTAAAAGAACCAGAGTCAATATAACTTAGCACCAAATTGGGCAAAATAGTTTTATTGAATAATTTCTCAGCTACCAATTTTTCACATCTTGTTAATTATTTATGCCTGAGGATTTTAAGTCAAACTGCTATGTTGGAAAGTATAACATATTTGTTGAATTTTTATTTTCATAGCTCCTATAGTCTAAAATACTGAAAATAACTACACTATTGCCAAAGATGTTAAGTTAGAAACCATTCTTATGACTACATTTTGTTTGCCTATAGGAATTCTGTTCCAACCTGTAAAGTTTTCTTTTTCTGCTGTCTCAAAACTAATTAAATCAAAAGAATGAACTCTTTAAGAACTGCAAAATCAATATTACTAAAATCAATAAGTGAATGTACAATCAGTAAACTACATTGTTCAACAAGCACACAAAAGAACCTAGTTAATAACCAATTTTCCCTATCATAAAAATAGCTCTGCAGTAGATGCATTTGCCATAGCTTTTGTACAATCTCAAGACAAGATGCAGTTGCTATGTTTGCACTCAATGTCTCTGAAGCACTCAAAATGCTGCATATTGCCAATATTTATATTATAGTTTCCAAGGGACAAGATACTTTTGCATAACCCTTTACACAACACTCGATTTTAGATTACTTGTTAATTAAAGACTTGTTTCATATTCCATTCATAGAACAGAACAGAATGGAATGGAATGGAACAGAACAGAACAACAAAGTTGGAGGGGACCTTGGAGATCTTCTAGTCCAATCCCTGGTCTTAGGCATGATACCCTATACCATTTCAGAGAAATGGTTGTCCAAACTCTTCTTAAAAACTTCTGGTGTTGGAGCTTGCACAACTTCTGGACACAAGATGTTCCACTCATTAATTTTTCTAACTGTCAGGAAATTTGTCCTTAGTTCTAAGTTGCTTCTCTCCTTGATTAGTTTCCACCCATTGCTTCTTGTCCTGCCCTCAGGTGCTTTGGAGAATAGCTTAACGTCCTCTTCTTTGTGGCAACCCTGAGATATTGGAACACTCCTATTGGAACACTTCTTTGTGTCTCATATGACCATGCATCAGTGGTGGGTTGCTCCCGGTTCAGCCCAGTTCGCGCGATCTGGTAGCGGTGACGCTGTGACCTCACCAAACCGGTTCTCCGTGGCCGGGAGCTGGGCCCACCCACACGCCCGTACTTAGGTTTTCTGCTCTGTGCATGCGCAGAGTGCTTGTTTTGAGTTTTTTTCAAGTAGAAGAGCAAATGCGCAGGCGTGGAGCGTGTGTTTGGCACGCATGCAAGCGAAGTGAAGCGAGCGTGCACGCGCCAATCACACACAAAGTGCATGTATGAAGAGAACCAGTAGTAAAGATAAGTAGAACCCACCCCTGCCATGCATGTTCAGTTTTTCGCAAGAAAGGCCATATTCCAATTGTGTAGTTTGTTATTTGATACAGAAAGTCCCAGATATAATCCTGGCATTGCTACATTGTGCTGAAAGACCTTCTGTCTGCAACTCTAGCCAATCAGTAAAGACTCAGTAAAGACCCCCCACCACCACCTCTGATTCTGATATGAGGCATCAGGCACGCCATGAGGCACTCTCGCAGCACCTTGCACAGCACAGTGAACTTTAGTGCACTTTACAATAGGGGAGATGGAGTCCCCTCCTCCTCCTGGATCCCATTACAATGCAGAGCGATAATGCGATCCTGCCCCACTCACCCCTAGCAACAGGACACAGCTTACAACTCTGAGCCCAAAGCGGCGGAAAGACTGCCTTGAGCGCAAATGTGGCATGAAGGCAAGTACAGGGTCACTTCACTCCTGCACTAAGGCTCTGGCTGTCACCTTATCATGTGTCGTTCCCCCCGCCGCAGTTCTTTGGCAGAGCATGGTGGGCACAAGCTCCAGTCCGAAGTCGCAGGAGGCAAAGGCTGCCTTGAGCACAAATGTGGCACAAAGACAAATATAGAGCCGCTTCACTCCTGCACTAAGGTCTGGCAGCCCTCCTCCTCCTCCACCTCCTCCTCCTCTTGTGACCCCTAGCTGGCTGTGGCGGGGCAGGAGGGTGTGCCATTACTATGGCAACTCCACTCTGCTGTACAGTAGAAACCATTTTAAGGCAGTACAGTAGAAGCCATTTAAGGCACAACAGGCTGTATCTTAACAGAATACATACCTTGAGGGGTGTTAGGGGTGTCTTACTCCCACAGCATTTGTTTCCAGGAAGTAAGTCAACTGTGTACCAAGTTTGGTTCAAATTGCTTAAGGCATTCCAGAGTTATGGTGGAACATACACACACACACACAGAGCCATTTTTTATATATAGAGAAGATGGACTTATAAAGTAACTGCAGTCCTATATTATTACTTTGATACAATTTTAGAAACATAAATGGTGCCTCAAATTGAAATATGTGTCTTGAATTAGGTTAAATGGTAGTCAATTGCTCATCTTTTAAGTTCAAAAACATCAACTGAACGCTGCTTTCAATATTTATTTCACATAGAAACACAGAATAATCACCACATCTAATGATGACCTGCTCATGAGAGAGAAGTAGAGAGCAAAGAAGAGTACAGATACTCTGTAGTTGGTGCTATTTTTCTTGAAAAGGGATTAGCATGACACCAAAGCCTCGTATTTGCTACAAGAAGTTCAGTACTTTTATAAAATGCCCCTGGAAGGCAGGGGCAAAAACAAGAAAGGAGGGGGGGCTCCCTGCAGATGCACCAGAACCAATAGATTGGAAGCATTTACTTACAATACAAAAAAGCATTCCAGGTGAACTAGAATACCTCTTGAACCAACACAGATCAGAAAACATCTGGTGTGTAGCAGACTACCTTCACAGTGCATGGGAAATGGGAAAGAATGAAATCATTGTTCTGCCCCAAAGGAAATGTCAATGGCCTATAGTCACACTAGGGCAAGTCAACTTATAGATCAAAAACCTATCCTAGCTACGGATATCTAATTGTCTGTCATGGGCTAATCCCCAATATTACTCTATAATGTATTAGTGATACAATTAACCTTTTTATCTTGTCTCTATTTTCTTTAGTGCTGGAATTGTGCCTTATTCCAACCTTTAATCCTAACATAAACTGCACCGATTTAGATACAAGAAAAAAATGGAGTGTTTTCTTAATCAATTCTTAATTCCTGAATTATCACATCCAAAATAAATGCAAGGGGGGAAATGACCATTCGCTGTTCTGTACATATCTTAGAAAAGTACTTCTCACTGAAATTTTAATTATACTTTAGTTGCAAAGAAAATGTAACTTACACAAGTGGAATCTTGTAGAATGTAGAAAAAAAGCTAAACAACTTACTTAGATTTAATTCCCTTTGTAGATATCTGGCTGTGCCATAATAAAAGCAAATTATAATCAGTGATTTATTGTCTTTTGGAGCTTTAGCGTCAAGGCAGTGTGAATAAACATGCAGAAAAATGAAAAGATGCATAATCGCAATTCTTCTTTGAATATCTCTTCAGCCTGTATATCATGAACCATGTAAAACGACACTCAGCTTTTCAAACAAAAGAAAACAATTTATGCCATCTGAACATTTTTCCCATGACAAAAATGTTGTATTTCAAAGTCATTGGGGTACTACACCTACTTTTTTGTAATGCTATATGTAAAAAGTCATGTTTTTGTTCAGCATCTAAATGTCAACCTTTGAAGGAAACTTTTCATTCTTTCTCTGTCAGCATAGATCATTCTACAACTATAGCAGTTCTAAATGATGCAGCATTACTTTGAGCTATTATTAACTTATCCCTTCATTACTAGGCCTCTGAAAAGCAATTTAGATTTGCTTCAGTTAAGAGATTTGTGCCATGGAGGCAACATCATTCCTTTTATCAACTTGAAAAGGTAATACAATATACCCTGAGAAAGTAATTCACCTTGTTTGAACTACTTTGGATTTATGTTATGGAAAAAACTTCCTCTATACCCTCTCAGGGTAGACTAAAGGTCTTCAAAACTGGGCACCTCTTCTCACCTTCAGCACACAACGTAGTTGTCCAGTTGGGAAGCTTCTCAGATTCCATGGGACAGCATCAGGGGTGGGTTCTACCCACCTTTACTACCGGTTTTCTTTGTGCACGTGCGCATGTGCGAAGTGCGTGTGCACAACTAAAGCGTGCTACCGCACATGCGCAGGAACTCTTTTGAAGAAAAAAATTGCAAAAAAAGCATTCTGCGCATGTGCAGAACACTATTCTTGTGGTTTTTATAAAAAAAAGGGTAAGTTTGGCCACGTGGGTGGGCCCGGGTCTGGGACACAGAGAACTGGTTCGGTGATGTCACAACGTCACCGCTACCAGAGCGCGTGAACCGGACCGAACCGGGAGCAACCCACCACTGGACAGCATGTAAGTAAACAGAAGGATCCTAGCTGGATTACGTTCAATGCATGTTAAAGAGACCCCTAAAATTTCTGCCAAATCTACAGTCTATAAACATGTAATTCAGAATTGTTGAAAGAGAAAGCATATCTCACTCTGCTCCTGTAGTGCAAGCTCTGTAATAAGAAGTTTCAGAGGGTCTGGATACCAAAGCAATGGTAAGCAATATGGTCCCTTTCCTTTGATGTTAGAGAGGGAGGCGTTGTTTTGTGGAGCAATTTCATTGGAAGCTTTGAAGGAAAGATTTAAACAGCCATATGAAATATCCTTTGTACAAATAAGCAGGACTTAACTTGGTAGCAGATTCTGAATTAAGGTGCTCATCTGGGATCAGCTCAGTAGGTTGATATCGAGTGATAGATCATGGCTGGATAGTTCAACAGTTGGAAGTGTTCTACACCCAAAACTTAAGCATCTTAACTATATTAAAGTACATTTTAATTGTGAATACATTCATTCACGTCAAATCAGGGGTGAAATCCAGCAGGTTCTAACAGGTTCTGGTAGCGGAAATTTTGAGTAGTTCGGAGAACCGGCAAATACCACTTCTGGCTGGCCCAAGAGTGGGGTGGGAATGGACATTTTGCAGTATCCTTCCCCTGGTGTGGGGTGGGAATGGACATTTTGCAGTATCCTTCCCCTGCCATGCCCACCAAGCCACACCACGCCCACCAAGCCACGCCCATAGAACCAGTAGTAAAAAAATTTGGATTTCACCCCTGCATCAAATGTATTTTTGTTCTTCCTTTATCTACTTCTTTGTCCTGCCCTGCTTACTTTGGAAGATGCAGCCTATGACTCAAAGGCCAAATGTAGCCTTTTACCCTCCTCAAAATGTATTTCTGTGTGAATAAAGTAGGGCACATGGAAAACAAACAATGGGCTATCCTTACTGTCATGGAAAAGTCAGCCTGGTGGTTATGGCTGACCTTCAAGTCAGACTTGCTAATGTTCATCATCAATAACCATTTATCTGAATGCTGCTTTTTCACAAGGTTATGTCCCAAATAGCTAACAACATAAAAGCTGACTGAAAATAAATGCAACAACTCAAAATTTGATATATAATTACAGATAACAGCACTGTCAATAAATGAGTGCAACTATTTGGAGCTAGCCCTGATAATTAAATAATTAAGTGTGAGATTAACCACATAAAAATAAAACACCACATATAAACATTCTTAAAATAAAATATATGGTCTTAGACACTTGTAAGTTTTGAATTAGCAGCACAATGGGAAGGAAAAGGTACATATCTAGAATCAATAGTGAAATAGGATTTTAGCCACTAGTGATAAGTTCATGTCAAGAGTGAGTCACATTAAGTCATTCCAAGGCGGTTAAAAGCAAAGGAGGTGGGAATAGAAGCCTCAAAATAGATGCAGCAGATACCAACTATTCCTTTTTTTTTCTCAGCCACTTTGTTACAAGCATTGGACTTGCAATAAGGAAGAACAATAGTTTGAGTTAAATCATGCCTTCTCTCATTCAGCACCATTCCATTGCTTCAGGCCCCTAGCCTCTCCAACATCCTCAGGGCTAGTTTTGACAGAGGCTTGCAGAGCTACAAATCAAATAATATCCCAAGTTTAATAATTGGGTAAAACTGCCCAGTACTATGATTGTTTACATGGGCAGAAAGGGCTAGGAACCAGTAGTTTACATGTGTCATAACATATTTTGAGTACTCTGCATAACTGGAATGAGATATGAGAGCTGGACTGTAAGTCTGGCAAGAGGTTAAAAATCAGCTCCTTGTTTTAATATAAAAAAATGTATCTACTCCTGTTTGTAACTGAAAATTTGATCAATTCATACAAAATGAGCCTGTTTCATAAACATCTGAATTGAATTTTAAGTCATGAAAGCTTAACAAAATGCAAGTTCATTTTGTTGTTTGCTCACATACCTATCTTGTTAGAAAAGATGTGAATTGGATTTACCTTGCATATTTGTTTCCTCAAATGTAATAGACTTTAAAAGGAATTTGAAGAAAAATACAAATGCATATTTACTCTATTCCTGACTTTCTATGTGAATAACTTTCAGCATAATTGATCTTCTAAGGTTCTAAGGTATAATAGTATTTCAGATGGTAACAATAAAAACACATGAATATTATGATAGATATTTGCCAAAGTTCTTTTTAGGAACAAAACTGTATTCAGAATATGAATGCCCTTAATTATTCTTCTTTCCCTACAATATATAGGAACAATAGCTGCTTTAAAAGCTTGTTTCCACATTGTTCTAAATTCTACTCTTAGTTTTTTTTTTAAAGGGATTAGAGATTTGAATATAATCTAGCATTACCTTTAGTTTCCTTTTCATGAAGCCTCCTGGCCTGGCTGAAGGCCAAATCTGAGTTTCACACTCGCATGCCTTAGGGCAAATTTAGTCTTTAAATATTGAAAAATGAATGACTTTTAATAAATATATGGATGTATGAATGACATCTCCAGGTGGTTAGTAGTAAAGTTGCATGACATTTAGAAGTGGAACAAAGACATATAAAGAATAGTTAGAATGTCTGATGGGAAGTTTGAGCTCAGATTTTGACTTCTACAATATTTGGACTGACTATCATGAATCTTTTAGCGTGGAAAAAATAAAAAATTTTCCCAGCTCCTGTAATAATTGCCTACAGTAGCAGGTATGCCACAAAACAGGTTATTTATCCTTGTTCTTAGTCAAGAGCTATATGTTTTGTAATTCAGAGTGAAAAAGCTAAGCTCAACATTACAAAGCTTATTCTTATTACACAAAAAGACTGTGCAGATGTACCAGTTTTTCTTGTATTCTACAGATGTCAACAGAAACATAAAACAAACTTAGGCCCAATATGGTTGTGATTTATTAGACAAGTGACTAAACAGCTATTACACAGGACACAAATCTACAGCTGAGGTTCCATTGTAGTTTAGGTATTAAAGTCTTAAAGAACATTTGAAGTCAAGACACCAGAGATTGCTATACACACTGGTAAATGTTGTATTAAAGCAGAAAGTCTAAAATATTTAAAATAATAAATTCCATGGCATGCTATTATCAGTAATATAAGAAAATACAAATAAAAATTGTTGTAACTATATTTTAATGCAAATACAAGATCTGTATTAGTAATGTTGACTTTATTTCAATTTAATTATTGATGTATGGGATGTCCCATATACCAATAATTGCATGCCAAAGGAACGCTTTGAGGCAGCAGGATTTCGGTGAGCATAGCCTCCCATCGGGGTACAAACATTTTGCCCACTGAGACTGGACATTTCTGAGGCCCATGATGTTGTGCAGAAGAGAGGCTGGAGATGAGACAGCTCACTAAATCTGCACAAGGTTAAGTGACCCAGTGCAGCAGGATTGGAGGAGCGAAGCAATTAGGGGGAACATTAAGTATTTCAGTGAGTCGGGGAAGTCCTTGGGTGGTTTTAAGCAGGTGGATTGTTCCATCACTAGCCCCGCTCCTCCATGGCCTTCTCCACCCTGAGATACCTCAAGTGCACTTAACAACCTGCACATTCTATTACACTATAAATGTGTGAACAAAAGCAGGAAGTTTTCACATTCATTTTACATATTCACTGCAATGAATCCTTGGGTTATGAATGTAATTGGCAGGCTCTACAATCATCTCTTGCACATGAAACAACATCCTTTTGTAGGTGACATTGGCAATGATGATAATTGAAAAAAAATACCAGAATTATGGAATAGTTATTTCAGTTCTCTCCCCCCCCCCCCAGCACCACCTTTTTGTACCTCATGGAAAAATAACTCATAATATACAGTGATTTGGAACTCACAAGAAGGGTGGTTTTTTTTCTTCCTCCATTTAGGAAAAAAACAGATTTGAGAGAAATAGGCTACTACTTAAATAATAGAGGAGGCCATCAATAACAATGTTGTTCTGTCTACTACATCAGGAAATGAGATTATTATACACTTCTATCTTTTGCTGGATGAAAAATAAAAACCATATACATGTTCTGAATTGAGACAGGGTTCACCAATTTGTGGTGGCGTTTTCTGCCAGGCAAATGATAGCTAAAATTGTCTCTGAGAAGATCAAAATAATAATATCTGACAATGGATTAAACAGTGCAGTAGATATGACTGAAAGATGAGCAAAATCTCAACTAGGAAAAAAAGAGACCTAAAAAAAAAAAGACCTGTGAACAACAGAACAGCAGACAGCTACAAGGAGGAGGAGAAACTAACAGTATATATAATTGTTTGATGCTTTGCTGGATAAGAAACATTCTTTCAATCTGTTGTTCATTTACCTTCAATTGGGTGCAAGTACAATTATACTTACCTCAGTGGTGGGTTCTTCCCGGTCAGTCCGGTTCTTGCCAACTGGTAGTAATGGTTGCGGGACGCTTTACCCACCCGCCCAGATGTCAGCATGGACAATCTGCACATGCACAGAAGCGTGGGCATGAGCAAGAGAAACAAGTGCGCGCTCCGTTGTGAACCGGTAGTAAAGGTAAGTGGAACCCACCCCTGATTTACCTGGTGTATGAATCAGACTTTAAAACCTCAATTCTATGCATGCTTATTTCATTTGAAATTATTTTTGAGTTGATGTCAAAAGAAGTGCTCTAAATATTAAATTCATCCTTGCACTAATATTAGTTCTTGTTGTCTTAGGACTAAGTGTGCATGATTATTATTATGGTGCTTTGTCTCTTATGCTTCTGCACAAGGAAATCTGAGACAATAGGTTTGTTTTAAGATTTTTGGGTGGAGGGAATAAAATAACTTCCCCAGTTAACTGGGGAATTATAGTCATCTGCTGTTCTATACCATGACATACAGAAAGGTCAAAAAAAGAAAGAACTATTCCATAATTCTGGTCTTTTTTCCCCGTTATCATCATTGCCAGTGTCACCCCAATCCAAGCCCAGTTACTTAAACTGTATATTACGCTGGTGTTGTGTGATAATGGCCTGGTTTTTTTCAGTGTTTTTCAGGCCTACTTGGATGCCAAGATTTGGATTGTTTTGCACATAAAAATTGTGCACTATAATTGACCTACAACTTCTCGCAAAGAAACTACTTGTTATTCTATTATAACAATGTAAGTATATGAGAAGAATTCTGAGTCTTTTTCACTGTTAAGCTCAACAATGACAAACAATTCATGTTTGTCCTCTTGTGTCCAGCTATAAAATGCAGAACAATTGGATCAGTTAAAAATAAAAAAATAAAGGTAACAATTCTAAGCACAGGAGATTTAATGCTACTATTTTCCTTTATCTTTGCAAAACTGCTGAAAGGATTCAGTGGTTAACTATAAGTACAGGCAGAAAAGTATCACCATCCTTGTGGCAATAAAGACTTATTTTCACTTTTAATCAATATAGTTTTACTTCAATCTACTTTCTCCATTAATGTCAGTGATAATTTACATCATGATACTATTCTTCTCATGCATCTATTTAAGTGCTGATGTTCTTCTACTTTTAACGCTTTAGTGACAATTAGGTTTTCTGGTTCAGATTCCATATACTAGAGAAGCTTGAAGATGCTATTGACTTGTATCTGTGCCCAGACCGCCTAGAAACTTATAGTTAAAAGCAGATGTCATTTCACACTCCCTTTAATTCCATGTTACAGGAGAGTGCAGGATTTATGTAGCAACCAAGCACGTCTGCACAATATGTTGTTTTAAATGTTAGAAAGTGTGCCCAGAATAAAATTTGGAAGTTATTTCAGAGACCAAGTAGAAGTACAGGAATGTTATATCAGGAATATAAACACAATATGCTCCAAATACTTTGAAATATATTTTCCATGTCTCCTTATATCATTGGGGCTTATAGGCATTGTAAACCAAAATATAAGGAGTATCAGCCTGTGTGTTCCTAAGCATGCTGCACGTATGTGTGTATTTATGCATATTTGCAAAGACACACTTGTATATTCACAAACCTGCAGAGTGAATAACTGTTGTGCTGTTCTCAACCAATTTGCTAAATCTACCATATATTGTCCTCAATTTGTAATTCTATGTTTGTATTAACCCCATTGACTAATGAAAGATCATGCTATTGGGCTCAGTCAGTAAGGATTGTTGAATTTAGTATGTTTAACTCAGGCTTTCTTTATTCCTTTCATTGCATTATTGTTTCCTACATCCTGATTGTAAATTTGCTTAAATAGTTCCCTTCCTCTAAAAAAGGTAATGCATTTTTTGTGATGTTTTATGTGAGGTATATTTTTCCAAAGCATCAGAAGATACAGTGTTACCAATTGTGTAAATGGAAGGCAAACCCATCCAACAGTTTTTCTCTTCCTCTTGCTGCCTGCACTTCCCAATCCTTCTCCAAAAAGCTGGAAGGACTGACTCAAGATTTGAGGGGCTGCAGGGGGGAAGGGAGGAAAGCAATCAATATAGGAAAGATGAGAAATCAATACACACTTCCTCCATGATTTTCAAATGGAATTTTGGGGTGTCTGGCATAGAGAATTGTATAGGGCAGTGTTTCTCAACCTTGGTTGCTTGAAACATGTGGACTTCAACTCCCAGAATTGAAGTCCACACATCTTCAAGTAACCAAGGTAGAAAAACACTGGTATAGGGGAACAAAATTCTCCTTGTTTTGCTTTTTTCATATTCATTAGATATCATTTACTTTGTTATTATTTATATCTTACCTGTATTATATGTATAAATAACTCAAGGGATCGAACATACCTAATACTTTTTCTTCTTCCTATTTTCCCTAAAACAACAACCCTGTGAGATGACTTGGACTGAGAGAGAATGATTGGCCAAAGTCACCCAGTTGGCTGCCAGCCTAATGTGAGACTAGAACTCATGGTCACCTGAATTCTGGCCTGGTGCCTTAACCCCTAGACCAACTGGCTCCATAGAATGTAAATATTTTGCTGGAAAATTTGCTTCTAAAATTGTGTGAACTTTTCCTTCTAATTACAAAATCAATCATTTATACCAATTATTTATTAGAGAAATAATGTGGTTTCCTTGCCTATTGTTCACACACATATCTTACAGTCGCCTCTATTTTCTATTACACGCTTACTGGAAGTATTTGTTCAAATATTGTGCCAAAAGGCAATGGCGGCCAAAGTGGGGTTATGATGTAGTATCTTTTGCTGCTTCCTATTTTTGTATTGCTATTTGCTGCTTTCTGTAGGACACTTCCATCCCAACACAGTTTACATAATGCAAAGTCTTATAAATACTTCTAGACTTCCCTCAAGTGTTTTCACCATTGCAATTTCAAAATGCTAATTATATCGGTTGTGCTGGCAAATGGTCCTTCTAACTATCCAATAGGGGACTATAAAATCAGGCATCCAAATGCCCATCCTTACCCATAATGTGTGCTTTCTCTGCTCTTTATTTAAAAAGCTGGTCAGTTTCTGTGAGAAGAACAAGTTCTCTTTTTTGGTTGGCTGCTTGCTGTCATACTTTACTTTAAAAATAAGGATTGAGGAGCTGGCTCAGTGCAAGGCTTCCCATCACTGGGAAGCTGGTAGCCACATCAAAATAATTTATTTTGGGAGATCTCCAGAACATCAACTAAATCAAAACTTAAATGCTTGGCTGTTGAGGATGACACCTCAATACCACATACAAGTGGAAGTGATAGGAACATACCAAAGCTTTATAGGTAAGTGACTTATGATAGCAAATGCATCCAAGCAATAGCTTGGACCCTAGAAAATATAAGGAAGTGCTGACTGCAAAAATGGCATGTAACAGGGCAAATATTCTTTTCTTTTCTTGCCAATTGTTTTTATATTTAAAATTGTATCATCCCATGTCCTTTTTGCTCTTTTTGACATAGACCTAAGTGTTCACTAAAGGATGCTATTTATTGGCAAAAAGACATATTAAATATGCCTGTATGATAAGGCAATCTCTCTCTAACTGTGAAGAATCATTAATATCCACTTCTAAAAACTATATCTAAAACATAGTGCTAGTCCTAAATGTACAATAAATGCTTACTATATCTTAAAAACAAGTTAATATATCAAGTATTGCTTTTAAACCAGTGGTTCTCAACCTTCCTAATGCCACGACCCTTTAATATAGTTCCTCATGTTGTGGTGACCCTCACTGGATGCCTTTCTCCAAAGTGGCACAGTCTTTGATAGTTCCCCCTCCTGTCCCTTGCAGCACACGCAGACGTTGGTCGCAGCTCCCTTTTCTTGGCGCTGCTGCCCCCTGGTCTGTCTCCACAGACCAGGGGAGGGAGGTGAGGAGGAAGGCAAAGGGGCGGCAGACTTGGCTGTTTCCCGAGGACTCCCTACTGCTGCTTCTGCTGCCACCACCGTGGTGCCTTCACCTCCTCCTCCTGCCACCTCCTCCTCTTCAGTTCACTTTCAATTGTGTTGCGCCAGCCAGCGGCCTCTTATATTGAGCCTATATTGATAGAGGAGCGGTGCCTCGGTTCCTAAGACCATCGGAAATATGTGTTTTCCGATGGTCTTAGGCGACTCCTGTGAAAGGGTAATTCGACCCCCAAAGGGGTCCCGACCCACAGGTTGAGAACCACTGCTCTAGAGGAAATAAATAAATAAATGCTGTAGAGATCCTCTGAACAGGATAGGCAGTTTACTTTATTCAATCAATTCATAAAATTGCTCAGTCAACACACAACTGAAGGTACATGCACACAATAAAGGAAAAAATGTTCCTGGTATCCATCATAGCAATAGTAATAGCACTTAGACTTATATACCACTTCGTAGTGCTTTACAGCCCTCTCTAAGTGGTTTCTAGAGTCAGCATATTTCCCTCAACAATCTGGGTCCCCATTTTACTGGCCTCAGAAGGCTGGAAGGCTGAGTCAATCTTGAGCCAATCAGAATCAAACTCCTGGAATGAACAGTGAGTTAGCCTGCAATACTGCATTTTAACCACTGTGCCATGACAACTCATACATTCCAAATATGAATCAAGCTACCTTTTCCATGGGCTTCCCATCCAGGTCAGTTTTTTAAATAATTCCTTGCAAACTGTATGAGATTAGTTTTCTCATTAATTACAGTAACAGATCCTTGGAAAAGATCCTTGGGATAGCTCTCGTTTTTTAATCTGTCTTTGATAGCATTATCATACTATCTGCATAGGCATTGTTTGTCAATTTCAAAGCATAATGTTCTTTATTTAAATCCCCACAATTGCACTGAGATAATAATGGAATAATAATGAAGAGAGGATGCACCTTGATTAATTCCATTGGTAGTCAGCACTATATCTGAGAGATGAAATATATTGCTATATTGCACCTCACTCTCAGTCTGATGTTCATACAAAGGGCATATATGAGAAAGTCTAGCTATCAAGTGTAGATTTAGGTTGGTGTCAAAGGATTTCCCTAGAAATGGGATGAAAGGTTGGGTTAAGGTCTATAAAATAAAGTAAACAAAATTGACTTGGGAGTCTGAGTCTTTCTTTCAGTAAGAAGTATGAAACCCTAATCTAGCACAGAGCAACACATCCTAAATCCTGCCTGTTCATTGGCCACCAAATTGCAAAAGCGTTTTTGGGAGAAGGAAAAGAAATAAGGAGGTTAGAGCAACTAGTCTCCATTTGAATGTGCTGGAAGGATCCAAGCATTTCAGCTTTTTGTTTCCTGAAGTTTTTTTTATTCTCTCTCTCCCTCTCTATATATGTAATAGCAGAGTATATATCTTATGTTTGGAAAAAGTGTGTGGGAGGGGGATTGTTTCATCTTTGTGGAGTCCAGATGGTTGGCAACATCCAGAATATGAAAGCATAAGAATCCCAGATCTGAATGACTTGCACAATCTTGCAATTTGCAATGTCCTTCTAAAGCCCATAGATCAATGCTATCAAGTGGTCCCACAGGCAGCTTCCAGGACTTGTTGTGCTGTTATTTTTATGCCATGCACTTTCAACAGGTTTACCTCAGTAAAAATAGTTAATGAATCATCCTTCTTGTGATCTAAGCTATAGGGAATCAAAACACAAGTGTAATATGATTAGGCAGAACAACTGCTATGTTAAGATGAAATGATGTCTGGAGGGTTTGCATGCCATTCTGATTGCCACATTACTGTGAATACATTTTTGTTGGAATGTGCTTCAAACATCATAAAACCTGGCTTTTTTTTTTTAAACAGACACTTTTGCACAAAGGATCTTCATAACATATTGTACTTCAGTTAAAATGGTGTCATGGCTAGAACAAGTTCAGTTTATTTGCTACCCTAACACACTTTTTAAGGAAAGGGAAGAGATTGGACAACCATTTATCTAAAATGGTATAGGGTTTCCTGCCTGAGCAGGGGTTGGAGTAGAAGGCCTCCAAAGTCCCTTCCAACTCTGTTATTCTAGAGTTAAAGGAAGTCTGGAGCACAGCCACCTTGATTTAACATATGTTCTTACACCTTTCTCTAATATTAATGTTCTTTTTATTGCCACTGTTCGGCAGTCTCTAATATAAAAGCAAACTCCAGTTCCTTGACCTCATATTTTAATGGAAAGCAAACAATTGAACAATCCATAGACCATCTGAAACAGACTTAATATCACATACCAGGGGTGGTAAAGAAATAATATATTCAGAAACAACATAGAGTCTGGCAGACATGTGTACGTATAAGACAGAGACAGAGGATATAATGCATTGCAATTCTGGTAAAGCTAAAGGGGTGTTGAAATAATTTGTAATCTGGAATGGAAATTATTATATCCTCTTGTCCATGGATTTCCTGGCCAACTAAATAAACTATTTTTTACTATTATTTCTGAAAACCTTTATTTTACAGTTAGAAGAGCAATATTGTAAAATAGAATATTTTAATCAGATGATAGTGTGTTGCTCATATAATAAAGTCTAATTTTAAGGCTTAACCTGTGGTTTATCTTGCACATACAGTATGAACAATAAATGAAAATGCCATTAAGCAACTATCTCTGCATTTTCTTTCTGAGCAACTAAATGAGATACCAAGCATTGCAAAATAAAGTGTCAAATGGCTTACAGACCAGTGAGGAATGTTTCCATGATAGGAAGGAACAGTAGAGAATATACACAAAAACCAGACACTATTTCATTTTCACGTGAGAATTTATTTCCCTAACTTAGTAGTATTATAATTTATGAAATTTATGAAATAAAGGTAGAATTATCAATCCAAATAAGAAATATTTTTATCAAAACTGAAGCATTACTGTAATAACCACAGAAAAGCACATTCTTTTTGCATTTGCTTACCTCACTACCTATGATTGGCAATAATGATCATAACAGATTTTCAAAATTGGCCACGGTATCATCATTTCTTCTGCTCAAAGATCATAGAATTTTCATTTTAAATAGTTTCAGCTGTTTGCAACATTACAGTTTTTTTATTCATATTGTTTTCATATTTATGATTCAGAATTTTAATGAAATGGCTGTCCTACTTCCTTAGGTAAAATATCACATTTATTAAAATACCAACATGTATATTGATTTAGCAGCTGGATAATTTGTTTCTCCTAAAGTTTAAAGGATGTTTCTTTGAAAATGCCCTAAATCTCTTTTTCCTTTAATAACAGAATTTGCTAGAATTTGAATTCCAGCTGTTACAAGGAGTTAAAAAACAAAATCATTAAGTGTTGTACCCTATGACTCATTCCGAATGTATCTTTTCTTTCATGTACACCGAGAGAGTATGCACCAAG
>JANHFM010001643.1:111492-125050 GCA_032468115.1 Grayia smithii | reverse complement strand
TTAAAGACTTGTGGACTTCAACTCATAGCTGGCTGGAGAATTCTAGGAGTTGAAGTCCACAAGTCTTAAAGCTGCCAAGTTTGAAGACCTCTGCTGTAAACCATTCCATTTTAATAAAATGGAGTTATATGGCATTTACACATTAAATATTTGAACTTAGTAGCAGGATTATTGTCTAGTAATTCATGGAGAAAAGACTGTTCAGATCAGCTTTTTCAGCTTTAGGGTCTCTATACAGCTGCTAGACAGATAGTGTGGGAGAAATAGCCACCATTCCATTTCATATTGTCTCATGTACCTCTTGCATATTTCAGTTGAGGCTAACAAGCTGCAGGGCAACATACAATCAGATCATAAACTTATAGAGTGCCACTTCTTGTATACAATTTAAAATAAAACTTTTTTTTTGCCCTCTGAGTGCTCATAAAGAAGTTTTATAGCACCTTCAACTACAGTTTATTGTATATTGCTGGTGAATTATAAGTGGATTGGGTATAAACCTTCCTCCTAAACCATCAGATAGAGAGAATGTTAGATTTAGAAGTGTTTTTCACTGGAAAAATATCCTGCCCTTTTTAAAAGCAAGATTTATTTCTAGATGGAAAAAAAATCTGGGCAATCTCTAGATGTCATGAAAGATATTATCTATCTGGGCATCAGGTGTTGCAAGTGGATGAGTTCTGGATGAGAGAAAACAACACTGAGAGTGGAAATTTGGCATGTGTAATGATTAGTAAAGCAGGTTTTATAACAGAAATTTATTTGCAAAAAATCTGTTATAAAGATAGGCAAAGGCTATCATAAATTAGCTTTATTCCACATGAGGAAGAGTCAGAGATCATATTTTCTGTGTATGTGTACCTGGGAACAAAAACAGAAGAGTAGCAAGCTCATAGACAAAGAGCAGGTAGAGTGACAGTATAACACAGTAAATCATTACATCTCCCTTGCTCTCTCTATCCTACTGCCTCCTTATAAATCATGAGGTGCTAAAGAGTCAAGACCATGAACCTTCATTTCCAGCATTAGACTGAGAGAAGTTGGTATATGCCTTGCACATACCATGGCATTTTCCAAAAGGATGGAAGGGAAATACAGGATCCCCGCAGCTTCCGACTGACTAGAAAATAGACAACAGGGAAATTTGCAGCTGAAATACAGTATAGGTAGTCCTTTACTTAGCACCACAATTTGGACAAGAATTTCTATTGCTAAACAAGGTGGTTGGTTGTTAAGTGAGTCATGCCCAAATTTGCAACCTTTTTGTTATAGTTGTTAAGCATATCACTGCAGTTATTAAGTGAATCTGACTTCCTCCATTGACTTTGCTTGTTGGAAGCCAGCTGGAAAGGTTACAAATAGGGATCACATGACTCTGAGATGCTGCAACTTTTGTAAATGCATCTGGTTGCCAAGTGCCCAAATTATGATCACGTAATTGTGGGGATACTGTGATAATTCTAAGCAGTGGTGGGATTCAGCCGGTTCACACCTATTCGGGAGAACCGGTTGTTAACTTTCTAAGCAGTTCGGAGAAACGGTTGTTGGAAGAAATCTTATTTTTCTTCCCCACTTTACAGGGCTAAATCTGTAAGGAAGGCAGGAAGGAAACATTCTGGTGTTGTTTGTGGCCTAATCTTTATTGCCCTGCTTACAGAAACTGCCTCTTTGGTTAACCCTTATTACATTGTAACAGTTAAAGTGAAGTGCCCATTGACATGAGTGACGTTGAGTTGGCCACACCCACCCAGTCACATGACCACCGAACCATGCCTTCCTAGCTGGTCATTAGGGCAGAGAACCGGTTGTTAAATTATTTGAATCCCACCACTGGTTATAAGAATGAGACCTGTTGTAAGTCACTTTTTCAGTACCATTGTAACATTGAATGATAATGAATAGTTGTAAGTCAAAGACTATATACATATGCATATAAAATACAAAGTTAAATGGCCCGAGTTTCTGAACAGATACCAGGAAACAATTCTTCGTACAATGCCATACCTGGACTTTGGAATTCATTAACACAAGGTCTGGTTCACATTTCATTACAATTTATTTTTTGCTTATGATTGTTGAAACAATTGCAATTGGCTGGGATTTAACAATGTACTAAGATAATAACATAAATGGTTTTACATAGTAGAATATCTTGGCTAATCCAACATGCTTAAACAAAGCTGAACAAATCATTTTAAGGGAGAGTATACAATAAGAATTACAGTAGTGGTCACCAACTTGAATGGCTTTAAAAGCATTTAGACAAATTCATGGAAGATAAGACTACTCACAATTCATAGTACAGCTGAGACTATGACAAGCTATAATGTGATTTAATTTCTCACTATCTAACAACACATATAGTGCTTTTATTAGCAAACAGGAACCTTTAACTTTCCTCTTAGGAGCACAACTGAATATTTGAAATTGAGTAAAATTATAATTATGTATTTTTTCCATATACTAGGGTATATGCAGGGCTGAAATCCAGCAGGTTCTGGAGAACTGTTAGCAGAAATTTTGAGTAGTTTGGAGAACTGGTAGCGGAAATTTTGAGTAATTCAGAGAACTGGCAAATGCCATCTCTGGCTGGCCCCAGAGTGGGGTGGTAATGGAGATTTTGCAATATCCTTCCACCAGGAGTGGGGAGGGAATGGAGATTTTGCAGTATCCTTCCCCTGCCACACCCACCAAGCCATGCCCACCAAGCCACACCACTCCACCAAGCCACGCTCACAGAACGGTAGTAAAAATATTTGGATTTCACTACTGGGTATATGTAATGATAACTTAATAGCTAGAGTAATAATGAAAGACAATGTTTATGTGCCTTCATTTTCATAAAGTTTGTAAAATAGGAGTTGTGATTATCGAATATAACTACTTCAAATTTTTGGATGACAGATAGGCTATACTGTAACCAATGATTTGTTTGTTGCATGAAATGACTTCTTTCCACTAATTGTTTTTTCTGTGTTATGCCCCATCTTTTTTCTCCTATAAAGCTTATCTATTGTAAGACAACTTTCTAGAAAATAAAATATAAGATAACAATGACTCATGACACGCGTCTCCTTTTATTTTGTTGGGGTGTCTACATACTGTAGCTACAGGAAAAGCCAGAGAGATTCTAAGGCAAAAAACAGCCCTCGTTATACTGTGATACGTGAAGGTAACCATTATAGCTGGTAGATCATGTTTTTAATACTATTTTAGCTCACCGTGGCTTATTTTTAATCTTTAAATAGATCATGACGGAATGCAATGAATGAGCCAAGTCAGTGCAATTTCCTTCTAACTAGATGTGTTTACGATTGCACTATTTTCCCTCCACAGAAATTTTATACATGTGGAGAGAAGTACTAGACTTTATTATGGAGAATGGAAGAGAGTTAAAACAATGGTTAACTTGGTATCTCAGTTCAGGTGATAGCTGGATTACGGCTGTGTTATGCTGATTTAAAATAAATCTGGATGAACATAGAGTCAGAGTGGGGTATCAGGCTACAAACTGGGAGGCAGTTTGTTTCATCTTAGGCACAAAGCCAACTTGGTGACCCTGGACCAGTCATTCCCTTTCCGCCTTAGGAAAGAAGCAATGGAAAGTACCCTATTTCCCCAAAAATAAGACATTCCCTGATAATAAGCCCAATTGGGCTTTTGAGTGCATGTGCTAAAATAAGCCTTCCCCCAAAATAAGCCCTCCCCAAAAATATTTAAATGCCCAGCTGGAAATCAGGTAAGACGGCAAGAGCAGCCCTATCTTACTCCATGCACCCCAAAATAATAAGACCTCCCCGAAAATAAGGCTAAGCGCTTATTTTGGGGTTCAAAAAAATATAAGACAGGATCTTATTTTCAGGGAAACACGGTAGGTTCCAAAATCTTGCCAAGATAATGGCAGGGACTAGTCCAGGCAATCTCCAGGAGTCAAGATTGACTCAAAGGCACATAAAAAAGTGATGAACATATAATCATGTTTAAGACCAGGGGAAAAATGCACAAGTGACTTTACATGATTAATATATGATCTGGTTTAGAATGAATACATTCTACTTCATGTTCCACATATTCTAATATAAGAGGTCATTGAGAATATTTTGCCTGAGTCTGCTATAATCTTACAGAACTGACATGACTTGTTAGAGTTCAGGAAGAAATCAATGTAGTATTTGTTTCCTGTATTTAATGTTCATTTCAGTAGATATATTAAAGTTAATTTGCTTTTAATTATGGTCAATTTATTTTCCAGCACCATTGAATGGCGCTGTGCCTTGATTTTTAAGAATGTGAAACAATTTATTGTTGGCAATGAAATCTCAGAGGGAGGAAGAAAGACTAGAAATTATTTTTCTTATTACTTTGCCCAGGATGTTTGTATATAGCTGTGAAATATGAATTAATATGGATTTTAGAAGTTTTCTGGGCTCACTATGAGGTTGACAACACACCACTGTTTCATTCAAACCCATCATCAATCAACAGAAAAGAAGCAGGAGTCTTGTGAGGAGCAATGAGTTGAATAGAAACTGATAGAACCGATAGAAACTGATCGGTGAAATCCATAAAGCAACCAACCAGTAAATAAATAATCAATTGTTTTGGCTTGGAAAATATAGAGTTACATAAGCGACACTGGAAGAAAGCTGTGTAGCATGAGCATTGTGTAGTTGGGTTAGCTGGCCTTCTTTGTGTTGTTTTCCTCTTGGAAAAAGCAAGAGGGAACCCAGATTTCCAGGAATGCATGATGCTTTCTCTAAATTTTTCCTGGTGGAAAAAGCAAACAATTGAACAAGCCTAAGGAGGAGTTAGTTCAAGGTGCTGGGACTGCTTTTGGTAGGGTTTATCTCAAACGAATTTTGGATAGAAAGGGTAAAAGAGGGCTTTGATCAGGGGAAGAAATCTTACTGGAAAAGTTGATGAGTTTGGTGAATCAAATGCGTTATTTATTTTCTTAGCTTATAGCATGCTGTAATTACTATAATCCCTGCAGTGTACATATTCTAACAGTAAATCTAATTTAAAATAATAACTCTAATTACAATAATTACATTAATGAAGTATTAAACATATGATACATATAAAATACCATTACTAAATTATCTGAAAACATAATATCATCAGAGGCACAAAAACTACATTGCAAGAGGGACATTATCATAGTTCCTTCCTCACGGATTGGTGGAAAGGCTTTTCCTAAATCCCAATAGCAGAAATTCAAATTTCTGAAGGAATTTTGTCACTTGGGGGCAAGGATAGGGATTGTAAAGGTCTGTCTCAACAACATTGCCCAGAAAAGAGACATGGTGGAACAACTGGGAGTAAATAGTCCTAAAGATACTCAGTTATTGCTTTAACACCACATTTCCCATTGGTTCCCACTGTTTGGGTAAATATTCCACTGGCTGGATGCATTAATGAGCTATACATGGTTCATTAATTAAGGCACTTGGATGGGATTATGTACCCCATTTCATAAAGCATGATTATAAACCACAATGGCTACATTCTCACAAAGCATGAAAGCAAAACCAAACAAACTTCTTTACTGAGATTATAGGGTCACAGAATGTGGTTTCCATGTGTACTTATGGGTTAAATGTAGAAAAGGAACTCTGGCTAACAGAAAAACCTTTTTTTTAATTTCACACTTGCCATACAGGGAAAACACACAAACAAAAAGATGCAAAGCATATTTTTGTCTCCTGTCTATCTGCTTTTCCCAGACACAGACAACACCCTCTTCCTCCTCTAATTTACCAAGTACATTTGGCTGCAATAATCACCAGTGAAAGGAAACTAGAGCATATGTTGCTCATGAGGTTTGCTTAAGTTAATGGTGCAATTGGTCATTAGTGTGACTAATGATAATGGGCCTCTTCTGATAAATGATTTTTTTCAAGCACCTCCAGCTGTTTCAGCTTGGTATGAATCAGTCAGGTATAACATATTTGATTTCTTGATTTTTAAAAAGTTATTTCTTCTGCCAGTGAAAAATATTGAAATATATCCGTCATAGTCAGTATGCTAGAACCACTGGTAGCTTGGGGGCTAATATATATTTACTCAGATGCAAATTAAATTTACTCCCAGAAAAAATGAATACAAGATTCCAGCCTTCCTTTTTCTGAGAGGAAGATAAATAGAGCAAGTGCCAAGATGAATCATCATCCATCTATCATTCATACATATTTAGATTATTAAAACCATTTCAGTAGCTGATTCCATAAGGCAGAGTAGACAATTACAATTACCTCACTGAAAAGTGCAGAATGATAGCTCTGTGATGCTTTGGCTAACTTGCTGTCTTTAGATGCAAGGACTGCATTCAGATGTTACATAAAGATGTAATGGCATGTTGGTGTTTACTGCGGCTATTCATCAGTGAAATGATTTCTGCATAATGTTTCATTAGACAACAAATGCATGTTGATGTTCTACTTGCCATGGTTCTGACTTCTTCAAAGCAGATCTGAGAGTGAACTCGGCAATAATTGTTGCATCCTTATATTCCATTGCTTGTGTTCAGTTGGAAGAAATGCCCGTAACCAATTACTAACTGCCATTTTTTAGAGAGAGAAATATTGACTGTCTACGCAGTGGTTAATAACTAGTTGAGACCATTCTGCTTCACTTAACACAGGTAGTGTAGAAAGACATGGCATTTGCTGCCACATTCAGATTCTGGAAGAAGATTAACACATATTCACTGACCCAAACAGATTACCCAGAAGTGATTCCACCAATATAATGTGACTTTATGGGTTCTGGCTGCACAAAATGCAAACCTAGCTACTGTAAGATAGTGTGATATGTGAACCTGGTGATGTGTCATTTTTCTACAGCTGGTACCAAAAGCAACTCAACTATGAGTCCTGTTAAGTTTTGTAAATGGAGTCAGATATTAGAAGGGGACATTAGTTTATTCTTTGCTGATTTGGGCACGAGCAATTCTAATCTTTGCCTTTCAATGCTGAAGTGAAGGAAACGCAAAGGGTGCCTTTAAAGCAGAAGTGGGTAATCTGTGGGCTTCATTCTAGTATATTGTGGAAGCTCCCAGTAACTGGCTAAATGGCAGGTGGCAAAACAGTTGTAATTGGGAGATCACAGATTGTCGTTCCCAACTTACTATACAGAAAATGTAACAATAAATATGAAAAATTATTAACCTTTATTGTACATCCCCCTTCATTTCCTCAGCTAATGAAGTATAGGAAATTAGATATCACCTTGCCCTACTTTAGAATTTGGAGACAATGAATCAGGAGACAAAACCTTCTTGGTGAAGGCTGTTTGCATCACTGTGGATCCATAAGGTCTTACTGCTCCTTTCTTTCCTTCTTCTGTGTTGCCTTCGCACAATACCGTGAATGACAAATATAGCAAGGCACACTTTAGACTAGAATGCTAGGCTAAACTAAACTATGTGTGATTAATTTATGTTCAGTCTGCATCATGCAAATCTAGAAAAAAAAATAATTCAGATAAACAATGGTTCATAAACAATGGAGAAGCAAATTGAGAAAACAAAACTATTACCTATATTCCTGAGTCTGCAAAGCAGGTCTATATTTTTCTGTCGGTCTGAATATTTTATTTTTGGTAATAGTATAATTATATAAAGCAGTATATACAGAGAGTCAATTTAAATTCTCACACCTTTGAGGACCAATTATAATTTATGATACTGTTATTATAATTTAGATGTAAAAATCCAGGTGACCAATAGATACCAGTCAGAATATACAGAAAATTAATCAAGTTGCAGCCAGAATATATTAGCTGCATATGTATCAGGCTGAAAACCAGATACAATAATCCTACCTTAGGGATATGTACAGTTTTATTTAGGAAATCTTCCAGAAATTCACTTTACACCCTGTTGAGTAGTACTCTATTAATGGTATTTATGTATAACACTAAGTTGTAAAATGTGATTTAGCTTAGTATGGCATGTACATTTATGCAGGGGTGGGTTCTACTTACCTTTACTACCGGTTCTCTTCGTGCACACGTGTGCGCGCGATTTCCGCGTGCCTAAAGCACACCACCACACATGCGCAGTATGTTTTTTCAGGAAAAGAACCTCAAAACAATTGCTCTGCACATGCGCAGAGCGCTACTTTCAAAGTTTTTCCCGAAAAAAGTAAGTTCAGGTGCGCGGGTGGGCCTGGGTCCAGGACACAGAGAACCGGTTCGGTGATGTCACAACGTCACCGCTACTGGATCGCGCGGACCGAATCGGGAGCAACCCACCACTGCACTTATGCACAATTATTATATAATTTTGGATAACACACTATGGGTTTTTTTCTAATCTTTCTAATCTTTTTAAATCTTTTCTAATCATTTCAAATCTTAATTTCATATATTTTTTAATCAGGGAGTGAATGTTGTTATCTTTTCAGATAAATGCAATAGATCTATAGTCCAATGAAATGCCAAACTAAAACTAAATCAAATTATTTGCCATCTTTCTCACCATGCAGCTATTCTATGTGGTTTATAACAATAAAAAAGATGAAATGAAAATAGTACATATAAACAGTAATAAAATAGCAGAATAAAATAAACAATGAAAAAGAACACAATGAGAATACATTAATATAACCAAAAAGATGGATGAATAGAAAATAGAGAACAAAACAGGCGGAGGGAGAGTCTGTCATCAATCCAGCAGCCACTTCCAGCATGCAACACCCGCATTTGTTCTCCAGGCCAAGTCAGGTCTTCAGGCTCTTGCAGAAGGATAGGAGGGTAGGCAGTAGGGGGTAGAGGGTAGGATGTTCAAAGGGCAGGTGCTGCAGCAGAGAAGGCTCTTCTGAATCCTGGTAATTGGAGTTCTTTGACTGATGGGATTCAAAGTAGCCTCTATCTGCCAGCACAAGTAGGACAGACCTATCCTAGTGGGACAAGATGGTTCATCAAGTAGCCTGCATCTATGCCATTAAGGGCTTTAAAGGTTACAGCCAACACCTTGAACTCAGAGGTGGGTTTCAGCAGGTTCTGACCAGTTCTGGAGAACCGGTAGCGGAAATTTTGAGTAGTTCGGAGAACCGGTTAAATACCACCTCTAACTGGCCCCGCCCCCATATATTCTCTGCCTCCCTCTGAGTCCCAGCTGATTGGGAGGAAATGGGGATTTTACAGTATCCTTCCCCTGGAATTGGGTGGGAATGGAGATTTTACAGTATCCTTCCCCTGGAGTGGGGTGGGAATGGAGATTTTACAGTATTCTTCCCCTATCACGCCCACCAAGTCACACCTACCAACCCATGCCATGCCCACCAGGCCACACCCACAGAACCAGTAGTAAAAAAAATTGAAACCCACCACTGCTTGAACTGCACTTGGAAGCAGACTGGTAACTAGTGAAGTTCAAGGAACAGGGGTGTAACATGGGCCATCCCAGGGGCCCCAAAGAATATTCTCATTGCTGCACTTTGCATTAGCTGAAGCTTCCAAATAGTTTTCAAGGGTATCCCCATGTAGAGCAGTAGTCCAGATGACAGATGACCTGGACCTGAGTAACTGAGTATAGGGAGTCATGATCCAGGAAAGGTTGCAGCAGAGCTGTGCAAAAAGCTTTCCTACCACCTCATTCGGGTAGTACAGTATGCTAAGTCCACTTACATTATGATTTAATATAATGTATGAAACAAACTATTTTTCTACTTTAAAACAACTGGAAGTATATCACTTTAACTCCTACAATTGTGTATGTTGTAGACGTTTTCTGGGATTTTTAGGATGAAATATGTGTATAATTAAAATTCAAAAGGGGACCTAGAAACAAAAGCTAACTGTAAGTATTTAGATTTCAGTTGCTCAAAATTGTTATTCTAGAGTTGAAAGAATACAGTGCCCTTAAAAAAATTGGTAACTACAGCTCAGAGTAAACTTTCCTTTCATTCTTTCTCAGAGAAAGTCTACTTTCAGTTCCTGAACAAGAAGTCTCTCTTTTCTGTCATGCAACAATACTGACCTCTGCTGAGCAGTTACAATATAGAGCCAAATTTATCATTTTTTTTTCTAAAATGGAAACTTAAAATTACAATGGGAAATTCTTCTTTAGGTTGCCCTTTGCACTCAACCAGACTCAGAAATTCCTGTAAACAACAATAAATGAAGAGATCTTATGAATTTTGATCAGAGTAATCAATGAAGAACCATATTTTGAACTGTGATTTTCTCTTGTGCTCTCTGAGCTTGGTTGTTTTCTTGCAGATGTTTGATTACCAAACTAGGAAACGTTATCAATGCTAGAAAGAAGCAGGAATTGCTCTCATTTTAGATACTAGCGGCTTGCCCTGTCAGTGTTTGTGGGAGTGTTTGTGTTGGTTCCTTGACTAGGCTGTTGTTTACTGTTTGTCTGAGTTGGTATTTCTTTAATTGGGTTATTGTTTACTTCTTGATTATTGATCTAGTGTTGTAGTGTCTTGGGATTAATTTCTGATCATCTGGGTATTGAATGCTGTTGAGATGTTTTGGGTTTTTTGTTTCTTTTTTGGCTTTTTTACTGTCTTTTTTGAATGGTATGTAGATTGACAACTTGCAAAGCTTGCCATGAGTAAGAGAGGAGGAGGACTGATGGAGCAGGTTGATTTTCCTAACTGAAACTACATTCCACATATGCCTTTCTACCATAGTCAGTAGGAGAGCTTTGGGTTTCAAAGCCAGCCAAAGTGATTAATTGGAGAATGTGATTTATGACATGGCAAGGGAGGAGGGGAGAGACAGGGTCATGGGGGAACGTAACTCAATGTAGGATTGGTTCAAACTGCATCCGAATATTGCCGAGATGGTGCTCCTAATAAAGGACTCTATTTCTTTTGAAGTTTGGCTTATGAGTCATGAATTAATTAGGGCATCTTTCAGAAACTTCACATAGATGTTGTTTATCTCTATTCCAAGTGTTCTGAAAGGGCAGGACCACATAGATCATATTGCAGTAATCCAACCAGGAACTGACTAAAATGTGAGTGAGTGAGAACCTTCCAATCCAGGAATGGCACAACTAATGCACAAGATGAATAGACACAAAGGCCTGAAAGCCATGTCTTGCTCTTTGAACAGCAACTATCAGTATAGGGGAGCCCCAGATTGTGCACCAATTTTGTCTGGGGGAGTCCTACCCTATCAAGAATCAAAGAAGAAAACACATGATATCTAGAGGGCTCAAAAACCACTGGGCCTTGCCAAGATTGAACTGCAGCCTATTCTCCCACTTCAGGCCCTCACAGCATCCAAGCACTGAATAAGAACTTTGACAATTGTCACATGGACAAACAGGAAGTGCATAGCAGAGGTTTCAGCAGGTTCTGACCAGTTCTGGAGAACCGGTAGCGGAAATTTTGAGTAGTTTGGAGAACCAGTAAATACCACCTCTGACTGGTCTCGCCCCCATCTATTCTCTGTCTCCCAAGTCCCAGCTGATCGGGAGGAAATGGGGATTTTGCAGTAACCTTCTCCTGGATTGGGGAAGGAATGGAGATTTTACACTATCCTTCCCCTGCCACGTCTACCACACCATGCCCACCAAGCCATACCCACAGAACTAGTAGTAAAAAATTTTGAAACCCATCACTGGTGCCTAGACTATATATGTAAGTCCTTCATAACAAGTTTCTATATAATTCTTATGAAACCAATTATTATCTGAGTTCAATGAAATTTAAACCATGTATAATACAGTATGTTCTTCACTTTCATAGTACACAAATTGCATTATTTACCCCATAAAAGGTATTAGTTTAACAATCATCTTTATGGTTAATTAGTATGGTATAGTATCTATGCCACAGTGGAGTTAATGAACAAAATGATGGAAACATTTTTAATAAGGCCTATCTGACCTCCACTGATCTCAGATCTGCTTGATTTAGATCTGCTCAGAACTTGAACATTACACCTCAAGGAAATCTCAGGCCTACGCTTAGGTTGAGAAATAAAAACAAAAAGAAGAAAGCAGTGACCAACTGCTTCTGTCCTACTGCCAAGAAAATAATATGAAATCACCAGGGGTTGAGGTTGTGTGCAATGTTTAAATTACAAATATATGACCATGGGCCATACTCAATCTTTGTGTTGACTCATTTATCACTGGGATTTGTCTCTTTCTTTTCCCTTTCGTAAGCATAATAACACTTGCACAGGAAAGTTAGCCAAGAAGAGGACTCTTCAGAATTTCCAGAGGAGAGGGAAGCGCAATTTGGAAGGAATTTTTAAGTAGAATATTTGTTATAAGAGAAAGATTAAGACATTCTTTATTTTTTCTCAAGTTAAGATAATATACCTGGATTTTGTTTAACACAACACAAGTAACAAAATATTAAAATCATCCCAGAGTAATGGACAAATAATTGAGTAGCTTTAGCCCAAAGAAACATTACTAATAGTGTTTGACATAAGTCCATATTGCAGTTTTTGTTTCTCAGACAAATGCCAGCCTTTTCCAATATCATATTTCCTAATGAAGAAAGGTGTGTTCATACATCATCCAGGGGTAAAATACACTTACCTTTCCTACAGGCTCAGTAATGCGTGCACGCGCCATCATCTATGCATGCGCAAAGCCTTCTGCGCATGTGCAGAGGGTCAAAACTGGGATGTGATGACGTCCCGGTTTGGGGGTGGTGGAGCCTCCTGCCACCAGTGCTACTGGTTCACCGAACTACCTCTGCCAGTGCTACCAGCTTGCGCGAGCTGGATAGAGCTGGCTGCGTTTCACCCCTGACATCATCTATCTATAGTTTAGCACAATGTTTTGTGTAATCAAGCCATATTAATGAACCTTCACATTCATATGAACTTAGATTTTTTTTTTTTTAGTTGCATGATTTCACTATTATCACCTAAGTATAGATCTACCAAATAGGTAACAATTTGTCAAGTAGTATCAAAAGCTTTCAAATACACAAACTCTTTTGCTCTAAAAAGGAGCAATGGTATTTATCAATAAGTAAAACAGTCCATTACCATGACATATTTAAGTGTCATCAGGGACATAATTCAATGATTTCTAGCTAACCTTCACTTTGCAGCATTACTTTATCTTATCATTCACCAACATGCACTGTCTAAAACACTTTTAATGTAAATATAACTGGCCTATCCAATTTTTCTAAACTGTAGTTCTCATCTATAACCAGGGTCTACTTGGGTACTCCTAGTCTTAACTAGAGTAGGGGCCAGAAAGATGAAGAACATGGAACATCTATCCATGGAACCAACTATTTGTTGTGGCCCGCCAGTGGCCAGCAGAGCTGGAAGCAGATTGGGACAGTGAGGAGGTTGGGAAGGAACATGGGCCAGTCCTGGAGGCTCAGATGAGGGCTCTGAGTTGGAGGTAGAGAGGGGGCCAAGGCCATCTGGTAGTTCTTTGCTGCCTCCGGAGTCTCTAGAGTCTGACATCAGCGAGGCAGAACAGCGGGAGCCTGTTCCCAGTGTGAGCATGCGCAGAGCTGCCAGAAGACAGAAACAATTTATTTATTTATTTATTTATTTTATTGTATTTATATGCCGCCCTTCTCCCGGAGGACTCGGGGCGGCTCACAAT
>JANHFM010001643.1:63794-75550 GCA_032468115.1 Grayia smithii | reverse complement strand
ACTCTTTATTTTAACTGGAAAAGTTGGGGGTCGTCTTATACGCCCAGTCGTCTTATACGCCGGAATATACGGTAGTGACTTAACCAAGGAAGCCTTACAGAAAAAAGATGTACTTCAGAAACGTATATGAAAAAATAATGGAGATACCCAGGCCACATTTTGGAAGCACTTTAAAGGGTTAGTTAATATGAAGATAGAGCAAGCATTTTCATAATGGCTTTGAAGTTATGCATTGAATTTGCAATGCAAAAATTATATTTTAGGTGATGGTGTGAAAAATAGTAACTACATATATGCAATTTAGAAAGGAATGTTGAATATTTTACTTTTTATGTTGAGAAGGTAGCTTTAGTGATTTATCTAAAAATATTGAAAATTATTGAAAAATATTGTAAGGGTGTGTCCTTGAGAAATGCATTTACAGTACATAATAGTATTAATCTAGTTGTTCGATACAAATTCTTAAATGAAAATATTAACTTGAAATAGAGGCAGATAAGGGGGAACAAGATGAATAATATGCAACCACAATGATCTTAGTATTTCTGTAATATTATATTTTATGCAGTTAAATGAGCGATAGAAAAGAATTTCACAATATAGAAACCTCTTCAAAAATTTAAGAACATGTGATGTACATGAGCCAGTGGTGATGCCATTTGTCAGGGGAAAGAAAGGTTATGTAATGTTTTTAGAAAACATTTAGGAATAACAATCATTTCTTCCAAATATATTTTCAAAAGGCCTAGTCACCAGCAAGGAGCTGTAGACACTGCTTTGTAATAAATGGAAGGCACCCGATTGCTTAGATGTATAGACAGTCCACGGAGTATCACTGTAAATATTTTAAATTCATTTTTGAAGAATTTAAAGAGTTTTGAATGAAGTTTGACTTTTATGACAACGTGTTACTCTACATTTATATTATAATATAGTAAGTACACTGAAAATAATTCATATCCTAAAAGTAAATAAGGTAATGAAACCTGTTCCTGTCACTTATGCACATTCATTTTGTTTATTTGAAGAGATGAAATTCAATAAAAACATCTGAGCAGAAGAATTGTTTAATTCCTTTTTATTCAATGTTAGAATATTTAGTTACAAATTGTCCATTTAAGAAATACAGGTAGTAATACAGATAGTTCTGGCTTAATAGTGGTAATTGGGAATGGCAGCTCTTTCATTAAGTGAGACATACAACTGTTGACTTACAGTGAAAGTTGCCACAGTTCCAGTTAACATTACACAAATACTGCGTAATGATTAAGCGCAACTTTATGTGTTTGCAACCTTCTGCTGCTGAGTGGGTCCTTGGTGCTTTCTGAGCTTGGTTGTTTTCTTGCAGATGTTTCATTACCCAACCTAGGTAACATCATCATCATCAGCATGATGATAACGACACATTCACAAGAAAACAACCAAGCTCTGAGCACCAAGGACCTCTTATTTCAACCCAGAGCTACACATATTTTCCTTATTGATTCTGCTGGTTTCATCATTCATCAAAAGAGCCTCAGTGGTGCACTTAGCTAGTGCACTGCTAAGTGTTTCCACTTATCTCCATCTGCCTGCAATTAGTGCAAGCTTGAATCTCACCAGGCTCAAGGTTGACTCAGCCTTACATCCTTTCAAGGTAGGTAAACTGAGGACCCAGATTGTTGGAGGTAATAAGCTGACTTTGTAAAAATGCCGCTTGGGGGAGGGGGGGCACAAAAGTCCTAATAAGCAGGTATATACACGGAATGAAGGCTATTGCTAAGCACATTGATTTGTGCTTAAGAAATTGTAAGCCGCTCTGAGTCTCTGGAGAAGGGCGACATATAAGTTGGAATAAAATAAAAAAAAATCATTGACTTTGCCTATTGGAAGTTGGTGGTGAAGGTTGCAAATGTGAAAATGGGATGCTGCAGTATTTGTGAGTTGGTTGTCGGCACCAAGTTGCTATCGTGTTACCACAGGGATGCTGCAATGGCAATAATTATGAGGATCAGTTATAAATCTTCCTGTTCAGAATCGTTGCAATTTTGAACAATTGCTGAATATGTGGTCATAAATTATTTGCAATTATTTAAGATAAAAGATAGTAAAAATCAGAATGTACTCTAGCTTATTGCACATTGGGAATTTGTTATATATGGGAACATTGAAAATTTAGCTATTTCTCTTTCCTGTTTAACTATAGAAGTACAGTATATAATCAATCTTTGTGCTATGTTCATACATAGCACTTTTACATAGTTCACTTTTGTCTGTATTTCTTGCTGCTGGGTGTGCAGTATGAATATAACTCATCTCCAATGCGCAAAAAACCTCAGGAATTAGTTTGTTAAGTGAAGCAAAGGATTTTTTCTATTCACTTTCAGCAGGTTGAAGTCCTTTAATCTATTGCATTTTATTCATCAGTTAATAAAAGGGACAGAACTGGAAAATGTTGGGAGTAACAAATTCAAGGTTGTACTAAATGAAGTTGTACAGCCAGTTGAAATCTCACGAAATCATGCACACATATAGACATAATTTTAAAGAGATTTCCATGAGACAGTGGTCTTTTAATGCCTCCCATGGTACTCTAGGCACCTATATTAGAAATCAGTTTGGGAATATGATAGACAAAATGTTCAAAGGAACTTGAAAATAAAGCCAGTGAATGCACATACAGAGCAACTCCTTTTAAATAGTTGCTATAATATTTTTTTAAAAAAGTATTAACATTTTTAAATGTATGTTTAAAACTTAAATTAAATTGACTTTCTGGAAGTGGTAAGTATTTTTCACCTGGTATCGTGTCCCCATTTTAATTAATTAAATTTCTATACCTCCCATCTCACCCTGGGTGGTTCACTAATAATGATGCCTAATTGGATCAAAATCTTGAGGCAGAGATTAAAGTTAACTTTATAACTAAACAATGCAGGACTTAAGGAAAGATCGGTCCCAGAACAGCCAATGCCAAGGAGTGCTGAAGAAGTTATCCCACCTAAAGAAAAGCCACATATGAAAACAGGTAAGTCCTTAATAATACAAAACCTTCAGAACATGAGATCTGCAATTACAACATTTCGCCACTATTGCAAAATTACATTATTCTGTGCTTCCTGTGAGTTTTTTCAGACCTTACAACATTATAGTTAATTTCTATTTAACATGCTCTTTGTTTTTACAGTTTTTTAAAATAAAAGCAGTGAAGTTTTTTTTCCCCGATTGATATAATCTTCATAAATTATTCCAAAATCAATATTTCATAGAAATGAGTTGCAAGTCAAATATAATGCCTATTTCGGATGCAAAATGGCAGCTACAGTTAGAGGAAATTGGCTAAGATGTATAACTATTTAATTGTTAATTTAATAATTTAGTTATGAAATGATAAGAGTTTTTAAATAGATGCTTTGAAATATCAATAAAACATCCTACTTAAATTTACTAATATAGAAATATATATAAAGGACCACCATTGAGGAGATGGCCAATTTAAAATTTGCTATTATTGTGGATATCTTTCAGATATATTACATGGAGAGATTGATTTGCTGAAATTAATAAACCAGGTCGAATGTAGAAATTTTGACTAATTGGTGAAATTGCAAAGATGAAAATGCTAGAGTTATTTTCAAAAGCCGCAAATTGCATAGCAAGAATATACAGCTCTGAAGGTTCTGGCTTGGATAATCAATCTTAGGCCTTGCTCATTGGTGGAGTTAAAAGGAAAGTTACCTTCCAAAGCTTTTAATGTCCAGTCAGTACATATTAGGAATGGCATTCTAGCAAATAATTGGACTAAAGCCATTTAAAACTTTATAAAGTAACAACTAAAGAAGACTTTGAAATACATTGGCAACCATTGTAAATCACAAGGAAGAGAGGTGACTGATTTAGCAGTTGTTGGAATTTCTAAGTAATTTTCAGGAAATCTCCATGTAAAAACATAGTAATCTACATAACGTCACATAGCCATATTAGTATAGTGCTCATGGGATGCAGTAATTTGTTGGAAACATAAATTCTATTTTTACCTTTGGCCCCATACTGATACACTATTTTAATCCTGGAATCTGTTCACAGATCTTAAGGTTCCCTTAAAATCTGTTGTCTTATCAAAGATAAGCTATAATTAAGTATTTTGCTTCTAGGCTATGCTTGCTTATCCTCGGATATGTCAAAATACAACCTAGAAAAGTATTAAGATAAAAATTTCAGGAGTACATTTTTACATTAGGTAACATTCCATTGCAAGTCCTATATATAGCAAAACTGCTAATACTATAAAATGGACGGATTGAAATCAGTTGCCTTATCAAATTTATTCTCTTTTATTCACCGGAAGTTTTTAATTATGATTTTTGTTTAATATAACATTTGGAAATACATGAATTAGTAGCCAATTAATAAAAATGTAGTATGTTACATACATACATATAACACACACACACACACACACACACACACAATCATAGGTTAATAGTATTGAATTAAAAAAATATAATAGGAACACAATAAAAAAACATTTGTTGAATAAGATCAAATGTAATATTTTCACTTTCTTAAAAAAAAAAGCAAATGTTTTGCATTTTTTAAAAATTTGAAAATGATACCACATATAATCTTGCTTCAACTTATTCCAGGTCTGGAAAAAGTTGAAGCAGGTTTAAATAGTGGTAGAAAAATCCAAACAATTGTGGGGCTGTTTTGAACTCGGATATATCATATGTGTCAGTTTTTAGTTTTCTCAGATCATTGAAAGAAGCTTTAAGTATATTTTAAAAAGTTGTAAAAATGCTTTAAAAATAGTAGAAGGAACCAGAAAGGCAACATCTGAAATGCCAGTGTAAAACATAGATTATGTAGTTGAGAAAGACAGACAATTACAAACTATTTTAAGGGTAAAACATATTAATTTTCTCTAGGTATTTATTTTCCATTTTCTGTTATTTCAAATTCTGTTCATACTTTTCAGTAATTGATGATATATTTTCTAAACTTACGCAGAACACATACATGTTAAAACAGAACCTGAAGATGAAATTGAGGCCTTACTACATGAAGTTCTTGACTCACAACTTGGTATGAATGTATCCTAGATTCATTTTTTTTTTCAAATGCGTGGATTTTTCCTTACTTTTTTATTTTAGAATAATAGTCTGCCACTACTTTGAGCTATGTAAAATAGTTTATAAGATACCTTTCTGTTTATTCCTCTGTTGCTTTGACAATTATTTCTTTCGGAAGTGGAAAAATGTCTTTGCACAGCATATAGAACTTTCCCATGATAAGAGTAAATGTTTCTGGCACAATCTATTCATACTTGGACTTCAATAAGGCATAAGATAAAGTAGATCACAATCTACTTTTTGGTAAGATAGAAAAATGTGAGATGGAGAGCATCACTACCAGATGGATATGTACCTGGCTGATCAACTGCACTCAACATGTAGTCCTCAATGAAACTACATCTACATGGAGAGAAGCATGCAGTGGGGTACCCCATGCTTTTTTCTTAGGCCCAGTACTCTTCAATATCTTCATAAATGATTTAGGTAAGGGGATAGGAGGGGAACTCATCAACTTTGCGGTAACATCAAGCTGGGGGCAGTAGCCAACACTTGAGAAGATAGGGTTAAGTTCCAGAATGATCTGTACAGACTTGGACCAATCCAAGTCCAATCTAACAAAATGCAGTTCACTGATGAGAAAAGTAAGATTTTAAACCTAGACAAGAAAAATGAAATGCACAGGAATAGAATAGTTGGTACCTACCTCATCAGCAGTATCTCTCAGAAAAGGATCTAGGACTCCTTGTGGACGATCATTTAAGTATGAGCCAGCAATGTACTGCAACTGCCAAATATCCAGTGCAGTTCCAGCTAGAGGGATAGAATCAAAATCACATGAAGTGTTAGTATTGTTTACACTGCTTTGTTAAGGCCAGTCTTGGAGTACTGCATCAAGTTTTGGTCATCATACTTCAAAAAAAGATGTTGAGACTCTACAAAGAGGTCATAGAATAATACAGAGATGATTAGTGGGCTGGAGGCTAAACCATATGATGAATGGTTTCAAGAACTGGGTATATCTAGCAGTCTTCCAATATTTAAGGGTTGTCACACCGAAGGGGGGGCATTCTTCAAAGCACCTGAGGGTAGGACAAGAAGCGTAAAGTGTTAGTACCAGTTTATAAAGCCTTGGTAAGACCACATTCAGGATATTGCATCCAGTCTTGCTCACCACAATATAAATAAGATGTTGAGACTCTAGAAAGAGTGCAGCAAAGAGCAACAAAATGATTAGGGGACTGGAAGCTAAAACATATGAAGAATGGTTGCAGGAATTGGGTATGGCTAGTTTAATGACAAGAAGGACTAGGGGTAAAATAGTAAATATCTAAGAGGCTGCCACAAAGAAGAGGGGTTCAACATATTTTCCAAAGCAGAAAAGGCAGAACAAGAAGCAATGGATGGAACTAATCAAGGGGAGAACCAACGTAGAACTAAGGAAAAATTTCCTGACCGTGAGAACAATTAATCAGTAGAAAGGCTTGCCTCCAGAAGTTGTGGGTAGAAGTTGTCACTGGAGGTTTTTAAGAAGAGATAGGGCAGCCATTTGTCTGCATTAGTATAGGGTCTCTGCTTGAGCAGGGGATTGTACTAGAAACCTCCAATGTAGAAAAGAATAGAATAATAATTTTATTGTCACTTTCAATGTACCATAATTGGCATACATTAAAATGAAATTTCGTTGCATATAGCTCAAAGAGTCACCACTTCAATATACACTACACAAACAGGACTAAATAAAAAAAAAATAGGTATATACTCACATATAATATATAACACAGAGAAACAACACAGTCTAGTTTGGATGTATATATGTACATGGAGACAAAACAAATCTTGTGAGTTTACCAGGTGGATGGCATAGGGAACAAAGCTATTACATAATTTGGTAGTCCTGCTAGAAATAATTTGAATATCCACTCCAACTTCCCTTATTCTATTATTATGTAATAGACTTAGCCAATGTGAGTGTGTGGATGAATTAATGGATGAATGAATGAATGAATGAATGAATGAATGAGTCACTAACATGCCAAAATTATCCATTTTAATACTCTTTAATTTTGTAGCCAAGCACAGATTAAAGAAAAATATACACAAACATGTACAGACTAGTTTAATGATTTTTGTGGACAACAGACTATATTTAAATCATATTTGTCCTAAAATATTAAAAATATTGAAAATTATATTGAAATACTGAAAATTGTAAGGTTTACAAACTTAACCATCACTGTTTATGCTTTTTTATTAGGAAAGATGCAATTTCTGTTACTGTTTTAAATAGATGTTTGATTTAATGAAATTAAGTCTGTTTACTGTAATTCAGTCTTCTTTTTTTTCCAAAAAAGAAAAAGATGAAATAGATGAAGAAAAAGGTGAAATAGAAAAAGATGAAATAGATGAAGACCATGAAGAAACAGATTTTCAGGAGGAGGAAGAAAAAGAAGACAATAATGAAGTATTTGAAGAACCCACAACAGAACAGAGTTATGATAAAGAAATAGAAGATAAAATACCTGAAATATCAGAGAAATCAAGTTCTACCCAAGAAGGTATCTCAGTTGTGAAGAGGTTTAGATTCATGCTTGAATTGATGTTATACTTAGATAAAGGCATGGGTGTATTCAAATGCAAGAAAAAAAAAGAATTGTAAGAAAACTTGCATAGTTCTGAGACTTTCTCACAATCCTTGAATTCTAATACCAGTATATCATATAGAATGGGCCTCTATGCTTGGACCTTGTAGATTAATTTAATTTAGTAAATTTGAAATTTCACAGTATTTTCTGTAATCTTTGTACATATTTAAAAAGAAACATTTTACTTTCAGAACCTGCAAGTCACTACCAACCCAAGGATCAAGAAGAATATGACACTGATGGTATCTAATGTCTTTCATAATTTGATATAAGAGTTAGATATAAGATGGATATATAAAATGTTTAAATTAATAAATAAACTAATAACTTTCTAGTGCCACAAAGTGACTAAGTACTGAATATGCAGGAACTGCAAATTATATTCAGCACTCTCAGTGAAATTTTTATATAGAAAAAAAGTGAATTTAAAGGACCAAGGACTGCTGAATCTAAAGTTTTGATAAGAGTTTCAACAATTCAATTACAACTTAAAATAAATTTACTTTATATTATTTTAAGTAAAATTGCTGACAGAGAAAAGGTTAATTAGTACACTAAGAAAAGGCATACATGTAAGGCTAACTGTCCCAAAATTGTCAGTTTTGCATGTGTCAGATTGAATCTCACACATGCAAAATTGCTACTGTGAGTACTAGTTGGAGATTTGTAGATTTTCTTCCGGATTGAATACAGATTTCTTTCCTGTTACCTTATTTCCCTGAATTTTTTAACTATTGGCTTGAGATGTGTGGCAGCAATATTAAGTATCTCCTGTCCTGGCAGTATATTAATGGCTTTTGTAATATAATATGGCATTCCTAATTTTCAGTTTTAAACGACTATTCTCACGTGGAAGAAGGCACAAATGAGCCAGAAATCCCAGGTATGTCTGATTTATATTAATATAAAGGAAATATATTTAATGATTTGTAAAAGTAAATTCTGAAAAGTACATAAAAGATTTGCCAAGAAAAAGTTTTTACTATCTTTAAATTGTATAATCTGCATTTTCTATTTGAATGATCAAGACTAATAATTATCTTGCTTATTTTTGGTCATAAAAGATAATGTTGATAATGTAAAAGGTTACATCTATTTCTACCTAGAAACTCAGACTAAGACTTATTTCTGAATTTAGAAAAAACTCCCTTCGGTTGCATACAATGATTTCAACCTGTAATTTGCTTAGCTCCATCTTAAGAGGAAGAATAAAACATTTCACACACACATACAAACACAAACTGTATATTTGGAAAGAACACAGAATTATTCATGTTCCCAAGTATGTTCCTTGGTACTTGTCAGTAGTTTTAAGCCCGAAGAAGTGGAGTTAATTTTTCTTGACATATTCATCTTTGAAGGAACCAAAAGTTACTTCATGATGTTATAAAACTGTGATAAGTTTTGACTTCTTTGAAGAATGTGACTGAGCTGGAAAGAAAGCATATGCACTCAGTCTTTTAAGCTTCTCCTAGAGAGTCTGGTCATTTCCAGTTTTGTGAATAAAATGGAATTAGTAATGTGAAACTATGTATAAGTGTGTAGAACAGTATGTGGCAGTTGGGGAGAAAATGATTTTACATATTTAAACAAAAAATTGTAATTGCAGCCAATACTGTAACACACTTTCTAGGTGGCAAGTACAAGTGAGAAACACATCTGTGAAAGAATAGTGGCTTTCATCCATTTAGGAATCAGTATGATACTTAAGGGGGGGGGTCATGATTTCCATTTTCATAACTACCTCTGAGAGGATATTGTCAGGGTTCCAGATATGCTCCGTTGAAATAAAACCATCCCACCTTCAAGGTTCAAAGTCCATTTTATTCAACTAACAACCTGGCACGTCCCGGTGAATTCCAAAACTGAAAGCAATCCAGACTTCACCCCCTTCCGTCCATTCTCTCCTCCCTCCTTGTGATGAGCACCAATCTATTTCTCCTTCATCTGTGCGCCCTCCTCTTCCACCAGCCGATGCAATTAGTCTGTCCATTTATTACATAACCTTATTATGACTATCACACAACCCCTCCCCTCCCCCTCAAAGAGCTGGCAGCTTGGAATGTAGCTAATATGATTTCCAAGTCTGACAGGTACAGCAGTCTACTTCTAATTTGCATCAGTTTCTCAGGTTTTCATTTACCGGTATATGCATTTTGTAATTTGTTTCCACACTATACATAAGCTATTTAAGAAGAAATCTGTATGTACAGTTTTAAAAGTACATATTTAAATAGTAATAAAAGTGCTTTTATTACTACACTTTCACTCGAAGAATGGGATTTTTAACTTGTCAGATGAACTGCAAAACCTGAAGAAGAATGTAATATGGAAGATGGATCTCTTCAAGGTTATACAACAGCCCAGAAAATGTGGATCAGGTCAGTTGTTTTAAAAAATGGAGAAAAAATGTTTGACAATTTTCACAAAGTCCATCTTTTCCCTTACCTATTACATAATATCCCTTGCTATTTTCTGATGGTTCAAATATATGGAACATCTGTAGCTATGTTACAGCTTATTTTTGGTACACAACTTTCCATCAGTAATGACAGCTCCTGTGTGTATGCCCTGAATACTAGTGTAGGATGCTTCTCAGAAATGTCAGCGATAGATCTAGATCCTATTAGATTCTATTGTTGATGGAAATTTTAGAGCTACATTCTTGCTATATGAGTGCCAGAGTTGCTTCTGCAATCTCTGGAAGATGCTATTATTATCAGATTGTGAAAAGGATACACACAATTTCTCAAACTGAATAGATCACATTGGAGAAATCACGTTATGGAAAAGCATCTGGATCCTTTTTGGAAGTCTGGCACAGGAGAATTCTAAAATAAGCAATACGGAGTAGTTAAATGAGGCCACCAAAGTCATTGATAGTGCAGGGACTGTCTCCGATCCACTGTGTTTTCTGAACAATTACAGAGAGGATGGAATATTGCCAAAAATGGCATGGTGCCAGATGGGAGGCTGACAGATGTTCTTAACATCTGTTTGGTACCTTAATTTTTATCCAAATTAAAATAGGAACATTTGTCTGGATTCTGAAAACAAATTGGATGGTTTCATTTGTATTATTTTAAATAGCTACTATGGTAAGAAAAAAAGAACAGATATCCTGAGGTAAGCAAGGAAGCACTGCATCCATCACAATGTTTCAAGCCTTGCGGCTTGATTGAAATTTCATCTATGCTGCCCATGCGTAAAGGAGAAAACATCTGCCAAAGATGTTTCATAGCTCTCATTTAGGTCTTGACTGAGTAGGAATATATATGAGTACATGTGGAAACCATATGTACCCTTGTACTATGCATTCATGCTTACATGGCCGAGACAGTAAAACCAATAATAATGTACTAGCAGGGTGGCTGAATTATATTTTGATTTATCACTCAATGTGATTTTTTTATACCATCATAAGGATGGATATTTAATGAAAAATTTCATGCAAATTGTACAAGTATTTACAATTGAAAATTCAATGGCTTTCTAGGATATCATTATTAGATGCAAACCCAAAAAGGGAAGGATTGAAAGCAGCTAAAGAAATGAGAGCTGTGAGACAGTGCTGCTTATAAGACAGGCTTACAGGGGAAAAGACTTAAGGTTGTGTTTGTCCTTACAGTGGAGACAAATAGAATTCCAACTGAATGTGCATTGTACATTGTACTCAACAATTAATGTGTTCTTGAACATCAGCCACTTTCCTGATTAGAAGCTGCATTTTTCCCTAACAAAACCAAGGGGAGGACAAGGGTAAAAAGAAGGATTATGCATTATTTTCAGCTACCTCTTATGCTTTCTCAAGCCTATTTTTTTATTTTTAATTAAAATCAACTGGAATATATAAAAGCATTTATTTGTAGCCTGCATGTTGCCAACTCTTCATTAAACAAAGCATCATATACCTTTAGAACAGTGGTTCTCAACCTGTGGGTTGGGACCCCTTTGGGGGTTAAAAGACCCTTTCACAGGGGTCACCTAAGACCATCGGAAAACACATATTTCCAATGGTTTTAGGAACCAAGACACCACTCCTCTATCCATCTCCAGGCGA
>JANHFM010001640.1:175359-187220 GCA_032468115.1 Grayia smithii | reverse complement strand
AAATAAGACCCTGTCTTATATTTTTTTGAACCCTGAAATAAGCACTTGGCCTTATTGCCATGCACTCAAAAGCCCGAAAGTAGTTTTCACTTTTCATATTTAGTTAAATGTTTTAAAGCCTGGTAAATTATATGAGAAATCCTTATGGGAAAAGGTATCCTAAACATTTGGGGTTTGAGTTGCCCGTGGGTCTGGGACTCCCCCCCCCCAAAAAAAACAAGGTATGCAAAGCACTTGAAAAAGATGCGTCACAAAGTGTACCAGAATGAGCCAAGTGTTAAACCAATGATACACTTAGTTTGGGCCTCAGTAATAGCTTTGAATGCTATCTCCAATTCTTTCTTCCCATGGGCCAGGACTGCAACTCTAATAATTTTATCTTACCTTTTTATACTGGGGCTGGCTAAGAACGGATGCAGGATGAAAACGGACTTTTTTCTCCTTTGGTCCAGTCAAAACTACATTCTCTCTATCAACATGAACGATATTTGGATACATTCCAGCTACTAAGGCTCCTTTAACTACAGCCCAATTTTCTGAATTTGTGTTCACATCTCTTATATCACCACCACCTCTGGCTCTAACAAAACCTGAGAAAGAAACAAATAACTGGTTAATTATTTTTAAAAAACAACTCTATTTCTTATCTATCAGACTAGATAGTTTCTTAATTCTAAGTTTGTTTTTAAGATATGTTAATTGTACATTTAGCACAGATGAATTCTACTGAAAAACCGATTTTAGGAGATTTGCTCTCTACTTTATTTGGGTGGTTCGCATTTGTCTTTTTGTATCTTAATACCATAAGATTGTTAAGGTTAGGTAGATATGTAAACTTAAGTAATTCTGAACCTTCCATAAGACTCTTTTTCACCATTAACAGTTACACAATGGCATTCCTAATCCAATTAGAGATACTTATGAATTAGCTATACAGTAGTGGCCAAAATTGTGGAAACCTTTTGGGAAAAGTGTATTTTTGAGGTTTGATGATACCATGTGTTTTGGAGTAGTACCATAAAATTATATATCAATGGAAAGATAATTTAATCAAGAATATAATGCTTTCCAACCTTTGTTTGAAAGATAAAAAAGTGCCTTTTTTCATGGAATTCTAGATTTTAGGCCAAATTCCTGCAGTCTGCGCTGAACAGTCCTTGCACTCATCTTCACATTGCATTGCGCCATTTCATCTTATATACACCCAGATGATTTTCTTCTGTCACCTAGGCACAGTCTCTTAATTCTTCTACCATCACTTGCTGTTGTGCACCTTTTCCTGCCTTTACCAGTGTGGTTTTGTACTGACGGAGTCTCCTTATACCACTTCAAAAACTTAGAAATGGGTCATTCCATGTCAAGTGGTCTGATTTCAGGAAAGTGCCCAGGTCGACCATCACAGATTTTGATGAAATTTGGTGTGAACATGCACACACGTCCCCAATGAACATTGGTAAAGTGTTATGATTGCCAATGCAATACCTGCGGAGATATAGTCATTTGTATGACCCCATACCGCAGCCTTCGACAGTATGACTCTGAGGTTTCAGTAACTTTGAGAAATATTATCTCCAGCAATATTTTGTTGACAGAAACAAAACTTGGCATCAATTTGTGCTGAATTAAACAAAATAATAAAAACATTATCATGAGCGATCTCCATCTAGATAATTTGGAACAAAGTTGGCCAAAAATGACTGTGGCACGAAAAAAGGGTAAAGTTTGGCTTCTTATATCTCTGGAAGGAAAGAGAATGTTTTTATTACTTTGTTTAATAGACCACAACAAGTTGTACAAGATGGCCAAGTTTTGTTTCTGTCAACAAAATATTGCAGGAGATATTACGCCTCAAAGTTGCTGAAATCTCAGAGTCATATTGTTGAAGGCTGCGGTATGGGGGTCATAAAAATGATTATATCTCCACAAATATTGCATCGGCAAACATAACACTTCCACAATGTACATTGGGGATGTGTGTGCATGTTCACACCAAATTTCATCAAAATCGGTGATGGTCAACCTTGGAGCCCCAGATCACTTGACATGGAATGACCCAAATGCCACCTTTGGTTAAGTTTCCACCAATTTTTCTTCTTATTTCTTTATAACTGTAGCCTTGTTCACTTAATACTACTATTTTACATCGCTTTCTGGGCCACCAGTCAACTCTTTGCACCATTACTTTAATTTTATTATGTTTTACAAGCTCACTAAATGAAAGAACACAAAAACACCCAACCAACTTAATAGCAATCACATAACACATTGATAAATGTCCTCCTCTCAGCTTCAATACATGACATTAATAACTGAATCCTACTGTGATCTGATTGGCTCACTGCCAAAACAAGATGACACCTGATTGGCTCTCTAAACATTCATGCTCATTGGCTACAATCAGATGAAGGAAAGCTACCTGGTATCAACCTAAGCAAGTTGTGCTTCCTTTTTCTAGTTATTTAGCTATAACTTTTCATAGAATGCAGATAATAGAACAAACTTTGTTGAATTACATTTTTGATTAAATTATCTTTCCATTGATATACAATTTTATGGTACTACTCCAAAAAAGTGGTGTTATTAGCCATCAAACCTCAAAAATACACTTTTCCCAAAAGGTTTCCACAATTTTGGCAACTAATGTAAATTCAGAAAGTGCAAACTGGAAATACTGTTACTTAAAACAATGAACAAAAAGCAACCTCTAAAAGTTTTTCTAATAGATGTTCAAAAAATTACACAAAAATGGAATTCACTCCAACCCTCAAACATTTTTCCCTATTTTAATATTTAAAATAATATAAAAATAGGAACTTTTAACTTGAATAGAAGAAACTAGTTTTGAATATGGAAATGAATAATATTTTTGTGGACTATTCTGAGCCACTAGGTAGGCAACACCCTCCCCCAAAAACCTAATGGAAATTAGGTGGAGAATGAATCATAGGTAAAATTAAAACAATAATTTATACTATTATAGGTACAATAATTATTTTATTTTATAAATTGCCTTACATTCTGACATATATATATGTTTTAAAAAACTATATTTTTATGATTTTCCATGTGACTATTAAACTACATATAACAACTGGTGTCCTTTTATTTTTGTATTAGGAAATTAGAGTAATATGTGGTATTTACTATGTGTCTCAATACTGAATACTTCAATGTGTCTTGAATAAATTATTCTTTCAAATATACCAAATTAAATGCAGTAAGGAAAATTGTGGCTTTCTACATATGGAACCAAGAGATGGTTTTCGTTATTATTTATCATTATTATGAATATACAGATTTGTACCTGATGCTCTCAGCTGCCCAAGCAACTGTGTTCTCATTCCTATGATAATTTCCATGGTTGCCTGAGAAAGGAAGTTCTTCTCACAAAAAGCTCTTTCCCAGCCATCACTTCGTGCTTTCTGCCATGCCTGCCAAATACATTGGTTTAAGATGCTTAGAACAGATTAGATAGATAGATAGATAGATAGATAGATAGATAGATAGATAGATAGATAAAGATAGATAGACAGACAGTCTGACTACAACTTCAGTGGCCTTTCCAAACCTAATCCTTTATCAGATTACACAAAATTAATGTATTTCTTCCCATCTCTCAAACTTACAATCATAGACAACCAATATCTATACTACCTCTGCAGCTCTTTGGGCAGAAGATCAAATTAATAAATCCACAATTCAAAAGGCAAAAACCATTGCACTGTGTCTGAGGCAACTTATTAGGAGTTGCAGAAGTCTTCCAAAATTGTGTTCCCTTGAGGGCAGAAAAATCATAACAGCTGAGAGGGAGAGTTCACCAAAAAATCCCTAGTGCTCCTATAGCCACTGAGTATATTTGGAAAATAAAACTGACAGAAGCAATTTCCCACACAGCAATGAAGAGAGCACTTCACTCTTCATTGCTCTTGAACACTTTTCAAATCAAACAATCTTGAATCCTCCATTAACCTTTTATTACATCCAGCAAATAAACCAATTGTAACAATGCTTTTTTATATACAAGAAGAGATGTCCTTTTCCTACTGCCTAATCTTTACAATTGTCTTTCTATTTCAACTAATACGGGATTAAAAAAATATAAAAATAAGATGCATATTTTTATCAAGTTTTAAGGAAAATTTAAAAATTTCAGTGAATGATTTAACCATATTACAGGAACTAGAACTGCAAGCTACAGAGATTCCCACTTTTAACACAGATTAAAGATGAAAGTCTTGAAAGCGATGAAGAAAAAGCAGAGAATACACATAGAACCAATATAACACTATTGTCTTTTGCCAGCTGGCAACAATGAAAAAAAGGAAGCAAATAGCAGATGGCAAGCAGAGGCTAGCTGGCAGCAGCGAAAAGGAGACAGGAACTAACAACAACATATATTAGATTTTCAAGAGCTCTGCCCTAATTATATTATTCCTAAGGTAACTTTTCAAAACAATTTGATCTACCTAAAATAGCTCATCTGTTTCAAATATGAATTGTTAAATGTCCTTTTAGTAAATAAACATACAATACCTGGAAAGCCCGAAGAAGGGCCATATGGTCACTAAATGTTCCGGCAGTAAATCGTTTTCTACACAGCATGGCTGCACGTTTTTGAGAAGCCTGTGTGGGTAGCACAAAAGGATCCCGATATGCAAGCGTGCAAGCAATTGTCAGAATAGGATCCAGGCATTTCAGAACCACAGCGCACAGCACCATTTTCCCAAGATGGGGTTCTACAGGTAAGTCAGCCAGATGATAGCCAAGTTCTGTTAAATCTTCCCAGGTGTCCATAGCATCTATGGTCTATTGAAACAAATTATAAGCAATGTTGTAGACAGTCATGCATAATCTTAAATCTTTTCTGGGCCATAATTAAAGTTCAAATTCAAGTTAGTTTAAAAAATCAGTTTTTTCATTCTATTTACTCACCTTAAGTATCTGCACAGCATTTCTCACAATTAAAGCAGGAGGTGGCTCTGGAGCTTTCATTAAGAAGTCAGCAATTGGACAATTGATGGGAGCTAGCAATTTTGTATGTAAACAAAGCTCCTATAATGTAAAGATATATTTTTCAGATCATGATTTCATTTATAGTATAATCTTATATATGTCCACTTAGATGTCAGTCATGGAATAGCGTGTTTATTTTTCTCAATTTATTGTATCCATTGTAGCAACTTCAGCTCTTCTCTGAGAGAGATGAATGGTTCAGAAATATGAAATATACATAAATAAATAAAGTGCTAAGAAAACTTGTCTGGTTGAAAAAATCTTCCAAAACATTAGATTACAATCTTGCAGTTCCACTACAACATTTATAAATATTTTATTTATCATACAAACACACATACAATTTCTTTGCTGTTCATCTCGCAGGTGACTCTAAGCCATTGCATAAGTCACAGTTTTCTTCTGACGTTCAGGAATAATTAAATAATATAAATTCTAATATTATTTTTTTGGAACTATTATTGACTACAGACTTTACACAATGCAACATCACCAAAGTGCCTAGGCAAATTTCAAGCATTTCATTGCAGAGAACCTCTGAGATTTCAATGATTTAAAAATAATATTCCAGTTGACAAAATATTTTCCAGTGCAAAAAAAGAAATGTGTTACTTGAATCTTTAGGAAGATTCCAAGCAACGTTGTATATGCAGGCATGGACAGAAAACCTACAACAGTGACTATAATCAGATTCAACACTGCATATTAAGTAAACTCTTGTTCAAGAGATAGTGAGGCTGAAATGCAGATAGCTCATACAAATCTAGTATCCCATTAAGCATTTAGTACAATTTAACATTTAGCACAATTGAAAAATACTGTTATTTTTAATATTCAAAAGATTTCAAGGTTTTTCATGCAATGCCTGCAAAACAGCTTTTAATATAGTTGCATATTTGTTGTGCTAGGGGTCAACCAGAATTCGCTTAAAGTTTGTTGGGCAAACCACACTTTCTCTTGTAAACACATACATACATATACATACACACTTCGATAGGCTATCTGAACCTAGAAAACATCATTTCATATTTTCTTGTCTCCATGGGCTATTTTTTGGATATGGAAACAAATTCTTGAACTTAATTGATAAAAATGTCAGAAAGTAAAAGTAATTAACATATCTTCAATCACCATTTCTAAATTAAGATTAATAAAAAGTGAATCGGGAATATTTGTTGAATTTTACAACTTGTGCTAAGCCTCTGTAGTTGATAGGCTAATTTGAGCCCAATCCTCACAGGTGATTCAACAAATCATAGTTAAAACAAACCACAATTTAACTCAAACACAGTATTACGAGGGTTTAACAAGAGAATAAAAATTACTCACTTGTAGAGGCATTCTTAGAAGTTCAGGTGTCTGAAATTCCAACATATTTTGAAATCTTAACCTACTGAAAAGTCTAAAACAAATTCCAGGTCGACAACGTCCTGCCCTTAGAAATAAAACATTATTTAAGTTTTATTAAAACATTAAAAAAAAAAATCAAAGCAAATTAATTTTTTTTCATTAAAATTTCTTTCCTAAGTTAACATTTTCTTTCCACTTTTAATTTATATAACTGTGAGGGTTTCTTGCTAGGCCTGAAAACTAGACTTTTTTTTTATGATGTACCTTAAAAAATATTTCTAATGCAAGCCTAAAAAATATTTTTATAGTTTTATTACCTGCCCTTCCTCTGAACAGCACTTGCTTTAGAAATCCACACCATCTTAAGCATAGTTACACAATTCAGTGCATCAAAAGACTTCTAGAAAGTTAAGAAAAATCTACATTATAAAACATCAATGTTTATTTATTAATTACATTTATACTCTTCTAACTCTTAGCAATTAACATGATATAAATATGAACACCAAATCAGTAATTAAGATGTAATAGTAAAATATTTTACTAAAGCAATGCCATCATAACTTGCTTTAATTTTTTTTACAAAGTAATTTTCAGTTAAAATATACATTATAATAAAAAATATTCACAACATTAAGGAGAGCATACCTCTTTCATTTTTCCTGAATCAATCACAAAAACAACATCATTTACTGTGATACTGGTTTCTGCAATATTTGTAGAAAGTATCTGCAGAAATGAAAACAACTACCTTGTAATGACAGATTAATGTAAAAATGGGAATAATCATTAAAGAACTAGTCATTTGATACTTACTATTTTGCGGATGCCTAGAGGGGAAGTTTTAAGAACCTTTTTCTGGTCAGATGTCTGCATATTTGAGTGCAGCATAAACACCTGGAATCTGATAGCAAAAAATCAGAATGGAATACCAAAAATATTGCAGTTTTGAAGGTTAATCAAAAAGCCCTTCAAAATAAAAATGTATAAATTTCTACCTGTGAGCATTATCCGCAAATCTTTTGTCATCAAAGAGTATACGATCTCTCAATCCAACTATCTCATCATATCCAGGAAGAAAAATTAAAACTGCACCTGTATAACAAAGTTCAAATGCTAAAGAAAAATGAGCCTAAGCAATTCTAATTATTATTGCATTCACATTTCTCACAATTGATAAAAGTAGTTTTGGAATTTTGAGGAATTATATATGTTGTCTTTAGCCTGAGAATTCAAACACTTTCTAAAGGATTTTTCTATTATCAGCTAGTTCTGGTTGTTCCTGAATGTGAATGTGCTACAAGAGAAATAAAAATAAGCTAAGGTTTCTGCTTCCTTGCCTATGTAACTGAATGTGAAACAAATCTCAATTTAATTTATATGCACTGAGCCTTGCTCATAATTGTAAGAAACAAGTGAGAACCACATGCTGCTGAAAAAAATACCAAAAAACTCACTGCTGGATTAGGCTACTCTATGTATATGTATACACACATACACACATATGCTGCCTTGGAGTATATGCTGAAGTGTAATGCAAATAATCCATTCTTCAGTCACTGATCTTTAGCATATCTTAACTCAGGTCTTTCAGGGTTTTTAAGTTATTTTATAGCTATTTTAATTTCTAGTCATGGCTTGGATTGAACAAAAAGCCTTAATTAATTAATAAACAAATGAATGAATGAATGAATGAAGCAAACCTTGATATGAAATAATGTATTAATACTGGGCATAGCTAAATGGACATTACCTGCATCACAGCTATGGCAGATGTTGTACAGTAGGTGCATTATCAGGTCAAGATCTACCTTTTCATCATCAAAACTGTAGTGATAAGCTTTCAGGAGCTCTCGGTCTTCTATATTCAGTTCACCGGCATTAGCATGGACCAAGGAACTTTCATCTAAATTACCAGACTCTAATGAGGCACTGAAATATATAGCAGAGATAAATAAAGTAAGGTAATACTTATGAAATAGGTGTTAAACCTAAAAAACAAAAGTAAGAAATCCCAAAATGATTTTTTTTCTAATTTTACAAATCTTTGTAGTTTCTTCTACGAAGAAATCTTAAAATGCTGTTGCATTTTAGGAATGCAACAGCATTGATTCAACAAAGACTTAGTTAATCCAGGAATGTTTGTTTATTTTCCCTTTCATTCTCATCTCAAATTCCTAAAAATCAAATAAATGGTAATTCTATTTTGGTTAATAATCCACAGAATTTACCTTCAGTTAATCCATAATCTTACTTACACACTATTTGTTCAATTCACTCAATGAAAACATTGAAATACAGTTAACACTTTCAGTATGAACTATCAATCTATTTACTTTAGTGGCAAGAAGGTGAAAGGGGGTTAAGCTTTTATTTATTATATTGCTCATCTTGCCTCTTCCAAGTTCCTAATGGTTTCTATAGCTCAAAGATGAGAATACAAAATCAAACAACTAATTCAGAATGTTCTGATAGAACAACTCATATAGTGCTGTTATGCACTTGAAATAAAATATGGCTTCTACTTAACACTAAAAAATATGTTTTACATTACATTAAGTTACCTCATTTTTTTAACCTTTTCCCATACTGTATTATAACTGCTGTTCTATAATGTTCCAGTTCATCCTATTTCATATCTTTCAAATACAGGTTACATTACAGAAATAAATCATTTGCTAATTTTGCCAGGACCATTAATATCTTGTTTTAGAGGTAGCTTGACTCTGAACATATACAGCAAGAAAAAAACAAACTGTGAAGTGCAATGTATGCAATAAAAATAGTTTAAAGATGATCCTAAAATACTTTTACTAAACATTAAGAGTCTTTCAGAATATCATTAAGTAACTCTTTTTCCTATTTTAATGTTATCATTTTTATCAATTTAGTCCTTGATTTACATTTAGTTGCACTAGTAACTGTTTGAAGTTACAACAGTACTGGAAAAAGTGACTTATGACCAGTTTTCACACTTATGACCATTGCAGCATCTCCGTGGTAACATGATCAAAATTTGGATGTTTGGTAACTGGTATTTATGACAGTTGCACTGCCCCTGGTCACATGATGACCATTTATAACCTTCCCAAATGGCTAACAAGCAAAATCAATGGGGCAAGTTAATTTGTTTAATGACCGCATGATTCACTTAATAACTGCAGTAATTTGTTTATCAACCATGGCAAAAAAGATCATAAAATGGGACTCACTTATCAACTGCCTGCTTTGCAATGAAAATTTGTAGCTCACTTGTGATTGTAATTTGAGGACTAACTGTATTCCAAAGCCCTAGATAGATTTATATTAAGTAAAGGATCTCCACAAATCAGATATCAAAAGCATCATAATCATGAAAAAGGTTTTGATAGATTACTATAGTGCATTTCAGTAACAGAAAATAGATTACCAATAGGATTCCAGCAGGTCAATTACTTCTGTCTGCCCAAAGTGTTTAGCCCAATCCAAAGCTGTCCTGTAAAAGTATTTAATAAAATGTTTGGTTTATGCACAACAATGGAACATTTTCAATACTCTTTAGTTACATTTAGGTACAGATTGTTAGGATTCACTGGGATAGGGATTTTTTTTTTGTCTTTCAATGTGAGTTGTATTGTGTTGGGGGAGTGCATGAAGAGAGGTTCAGCCAATCTCATTGTACACATGTTGTACCCTGACAATAGAGATTTGAACTGAATTCATTATAGGATTTGCAATAGGTCTATGATCTTTTCAAACAAATGTTTCACAATAACATGTAAACAGCGTGCAGACAGCAACAAACTATTTAGAGCTTAGAAAACAGCTACATAAGCCTAGAAAAACATATGACTGCTTTAATAATTGCAAGAAATGTGCTTTCTACATGTTCCTTCACAGTTATTTTGAAGAATTTGAACAAGTCTGATCTTTAAACTTGTTTTATTACTCTGATATTATTTAATGAGTCTCTTAATGATAGGAAAAGAGTATCTTAATAATATTTGGAGCTCTAAATTGCATCTTTAACTACTGCTACTAATACAAGTAATCTATAGTATATGAAAAAAAATCATTACTTTTCTCAGGTGTTATATGTTTTAATTTAATTATTTGCAGAACCACAGCAATTTCTACCAATCTCACAAGTTTGCACTGAGTGGAGATGTTCCAGATCCTCCCACTCAAGTTTTGCTATTTAATGGGATGTGGAAAATGCAGGTTCTCTATCATTGTGCCTGTCTTCCCTGGCAACCCACCCCCCACAAGGATTCTATCAACTTTTCATAGAACCAAGAAGACCTGGCTTTTCTCCTGTGTATTGGGCAAGGACAGTAACTGAGCCCAGTTTGCTTGTTATCCCCAGCTTTGGGTAGGCAATGTGTATCACTTGTGGTTGGTAAAGAAAATAAGCAGTTAAGAAATACGCTCCAGAGTAGCATTGGTAGGGCAGCTATGACAGTTTTGGAAAACATATCTGTGTGCAGTGGTGTGACTATATCCTCAAGATCAGAATAGTGCATGCAATGGTATTTCCTGTGGCACTCTATAAAACTGGACTTTGAATAAGCAGACTAGGAAGTATATTGATGCTTTTGAGCTTTGGTGTTGAAGAAAACTCCTTAGAATACTATGGATAGCCAAGAAAACAAACAAGTAGATCACTGAACAAAACTACACAATTCTCATTCAAGAAACAAATGGCCAGTTTCAAATTATCCTCCTTCAGGCACATTACTCAAAGATCTAGGTCTAATGCTGGAAAAGGTGAAAGGAAAAAGAAAAGGATGACCAGGAGCAAGTGAGTAGATTTAGTTGCCATGGCAATGGATACGCCATTCAAAGACCAAGTGGGGTTCAAATTATCATGAATCAAATACATATACACACACATGCATTCATATATACATACATATATATGGAGAGAGAGAACGTGTGTTTCACTAAAATTAATACTGACTTGATAATATATAATCAAATAATAAACTCAAGTTCTTGAAGTGAAGGTGAGGATATATAAGACTATCAATTGCTTAAAAGTTAAGTCAGTTTTAGTATATCTTTCAGTAAGTTAGAACCAATATTATCCTTTTCTCCTTCTTGCTGTGTTCCAATGCACTCAAGCTTTCAACTTCAAAATAACTGATACTATGCATTTGAAATTAAATCAGAGTATCAGAATCATAGTATCAAAATATGAGAAAAATACCCTTCCTTGATTCAATACATTTTAAAGTATATTTTATTAAACATTTTAAAAAGATAAAGAAAAAGAGAAAAAATTACAATCATCAGAGAATTAGGTAAAGAATTTTCAATATTCAATAACCAGTTTTAAATAATAGAATACAGTATATAAACTGTTTTGTTAAAATCCAAACAATATACCGTATTTCTCGGAGTATAAGATGCACCTAGATTTTAGTGGTTGAAAACACAGAAAAAAATATTCCTTGTCAAATTTGAAGACCTCTGGGTTAGGGCAAGGGTCTTCAAACCTGATAGCTTTAAGACTTGTG
>JANHFM010001640.1:157350-172263 GCA_032468115.1 Grayia smithii | reverse complement strand
ATTGTTCTCACTGTCAGAAAGTTCCTCCTCATTTCTAGGTTGAATCTCTCCTTGGTCAGTTTCCATCCATTATTCCAAAGCCTTCAGGTGCTTTGGAAAACAGTTTGACCCCCCCCTCCTCTCTGTGGCAGCCCCTCAAGTATTGGAAGACAGCTATTATGTCTTCCCTGGTCCTTCTCTTCACTAGACTAGCCATGCCCAGTTAATGTAACCGTTCTTGATATGTTTTATTCTAGAAAAGGATTCAATCTATCCCATAAGACCTGGTCAATCTTCCATAGGTTTAGAACTCATCATGGGAGATGCACTAGTTTTCTCCATTAATGGGGGAAACTCTCCTTTTTGGGATGTAGCTGAGGTGCTCCAAAGGAGACAGTGCAACATATTGTGGAACAGTGCTGTTTGAGCGCATATCAGGGAAACCCAAGAGATTTTTGGTATGCAACTCCATCGTTCAGAAGAGGTCGCAGGAATTGGGTATGTCTAGTCTAGTAGAAAGAAGGATGGGAGGGAGGACACATGATAGCAGTGTTACAATACTTGAGGGGCTGCCATAAAGAAGAAAGGGTTGTAGGAAGTCAGCATCCACCCCTCTCCTAGAAGAATGAAATATTTTGAGGAATATTAAAAAAGGCAGAATATTATATTTTCCCAAAGGGAGAAATGGAGAAACATGTTTTTTTAGAGGCAGGACACTGACTCAGTCTTTTTTAATAGCCCCAGCAGGTACTGAGGAGACAGATTTTAGAAATGCAGATTTGGTAATCCAGGATATTTTGAAACTCCCTGCAGCAAAGTCTGAACAAAGGCAGAATGATAGGATTAGGCCTCATTTAAGATCTAAACCAGGACAAAGCCACTAAGTCACAATAGGAATTGCCCAGTACCCTTTCAGAATACAAGCCCCTTCACTGCATCATCTTAGAGCAGTCCAAACTTCAACCAAACCTGGAAGCTCTGACAAACACCTAGGATTTGCATTTCCTCTTTTGCCTATAGAGCCAGCTATGACCCACTCATAACCCCATAGGAATCTGAGAACAGCCAATAGAATACATGCTCTTGCACTGGTACAGGAAGCTCAAATACAAAGCCCAGAGAAGGTATTTAAAAAAACCCACTCATAACCCCATAGGAATCTGAGAAAAGCCAATAGAATACCTGCTCTTGCACTGGTACAGGAAGCTCAAATACAAAGCCCAGAGAAGGTATTAAAAAAAACACCACTCTCAACTCCATTTTATCAGCTGCCCAGAACAACAAACCCTGGTGGTTCTGTTCATCAATAAATGGACCCACTTTCCAATCAGCCTCTAGCCTCCATTTTGTCTCCAGTGCCTTTCTCCCAGCTTGGAACTGAAACAGATGGATATTTCTTCCCACAGGGTTGACTTATTTTCCAAAGCACCGAAAGGCAAGACAAAAGAAGCAATGGATAGAAATTAACCAAGGTTGGGGATGCTCCAACACAATATATATATATATATAATCTAGCTTTGAATTTGTAAATAGAATAAATAGTTTAATATTTGCTCATTGAGAATGTAATTGTGATGTGCTTTTTAACATTTTTCCATATAATAAATAAATAAATAAATAATCATCTTAATCTTTAGCTCCATCCCTAAGAAGAGATTTCAGTACTGAGGGTCTGTATTCCTTTTTTTTTTAATTTAAAGTCCACACATAGGATATTTTTCATACTAACAATTGTTCAGACAACCTGTTTTATGGTTTGGGGAAAATGATATATAGGCAAACCTCAGCTCCCTTTTAGAACAATACTATTTTCCATTTACGTTTCTAGTTTCCTGTTTGTACATTCTGGTCAGACCAGTCTCGTATTAAGCTAAAGTGAGGAGAGTACAGGATTTGTAATCATCCTTAAAATGTTTCTTGGCCAGAAAATGCTCCCAATTTATATGATGCATTACCCATGCTATGTTCTAAAACACCGTGCTGGCCTACACACATAATTTATGCAAATTACAACCATATACAAATCCTATTCTTTGCATCCTGAACGATTCCTTGACCTTTTTCCCCCCTCTGTTGGTTTCTCTTAGCAAAAACATAGCTGCAACCTTCTTATCACCTCTTTTAACAGCATTTCCCTAATCCTTAGGCAGCATGTAAATCCTTTTCCTTTCTTTGAAAATGTTTTCCATATTACATCCTGCTTTCAGAGCTGTATTTCAAAGTGTCATTTTAATCCTTTCTATTTTAGTGATAACCTGGAATATTGTCCTCGTCTTAGGCATTCCAATCACATGCTGCTGCTTGGGCTGCATATGAAGCTTTTGAAGGGGAACAAATGCTTTGGCAAAATGAACTCTGAACTCTGGTGACATAAAAATTCTCACTGTAGGTATTTTGAATGAAGCCTGAAAAGCTTAACTTAAGTTCATTAGTAACACATTATATTACATTACATTATAGAGTTTTGCACTGGATTGCTTTTCAAATAAGAAGTTGGAGTTGGAAGAAGAAGAGGGGAAAGAAGGAAAGAAGGTTAAGGCATGAGCTCAGAACACAAGATGTTAAAAGCCCACCCAAAATAATTTGATATTTTGTGGAATACTATAAACAATATACATACCAATATAATCACTATCCATGGGATATTGATGGATATGGCAATCCCTTGATTTGACATATCTGAATACTTCCAGGTCATGATAACCCCTATAAAAGTTAATGTGCATTTTCCTTTTTAAATACCACTTGTATACTGGAGAACTACTACCTGCAGTGAAATTGCTTTTAAAAAGTGGTATTGAAATGAGCTTAATGCCCTTTTAAAATATTCTAATAGTAGAAAATGAGATTATTCTTGATTGCTAGGAAATGAGAATTTTTTTTAAAAAAAACTAATCTGGTGTTATTTTTAAATTATTTTTTAATTTTATTAAACTTATCAAATTATAAAATACCAATGAAAATAAAAATAGTGGGAAAGAGGGTGAGGGAAAGAAAAAAGCATAGAGTAAGGAGAAAAGAGAAAGGAAAGCATAGACTTCCAGCTCTTTTTAGCATATTAACATTAAAGCCCTAACATTTTACTTTTACATACTTAATATTTAAATGCTTAGATGAAGAAATCCAGTTTGATTTAGTGGTTGGAGCACCAGGTTAGAAACCTGGAGGCCAAGTGTTCAAGTCCACCTTAGCCATTAAAACCAGTTGGAGCCATTAAAGTCAGCCCAATTCACAGCCCAAGTCAGTGTTGGTATTGTGGGAAAAATGAGAAGATGAATGAGTGTTAGATATGTTCTCTGCCTTGAGCTGTTTATATATATAAAAAATAAAGATGAAATGTAAATTAAATACTAATAAAATATGTCCTGTTCATTTCCATAACAACAAACCTGTCAAACCATCAAAACCCAAAATCAAAGTTTCATTTTTTTACCATCTCAAAAACAAAATTCATAAGCAGTTTCCAAGTAGAAAGAGTTTGATGTATTCTTTTCTTTGAGTACAGCAGTTAATTTAACCACTTTTGCTCTTTCCATTGGTTTTTTTCAATCCTTCATCCATTGTAGGAATTAAAATATCTTTCCATTTTTGTGTTGTCAACATATATAATAGCAAAGCTCCAGATTTTTTTCAAGCTCTTTGTCAATTAAGCCTAAACAAAAAGTCTCTGATTTAATTTTTATATTTACTTTAATATTCTGTTAAAATATGAATCTTACCCAAGTATTTCTTTGCTTTGTCACAAGCGCATGAAAGATAGCAAAAAGTTCCTTCTTTGTATTTACATTTCCAACATGCATTTAAAAAACTTTTGTACTTCTTTGACAATTTATCGAATGTTAAATACCAACAGTACATAATTTTATAAGAATTTTCTTTTAGATTACAATTTAATATGTTTTAAACCCTTCGTCCATATGTTTTCCCATTGTTCAAGTATTATATTATACCCAAAATTCTTTCCCCATTGAATCATGCAATGCTTCACTTATTCATTCTCGAAATTCAATTTCAATAACAATTTATAAACCTTGGCAATTCTTTTGATGACACTTAACGTCAGAAGTAGCGCTGTTGACAATATGTGGAAGAATGACAGTATTCTTATCAGAATGCAGAAAATTTAGGGAAGTGATTTTAAACTTGGAGAACAAATTGGATAAGGAGAAACATATTTTCACATTTGCAGCATACACTTTTTTTCATAGTTCTACCTCATTTCTGCAGAGTATGTTGAAGTTGAATACTTGTAACTTATTTTAATAAATAAATGGGGGTATTTTAAAATCATCCTTGCAAGATTAATACATTGGCAGATAGTCCTTTTTCATTTAGTGATATTCAATATTACAGTGGCACGAAAAAAGTTATTTATGTTATTTATTAAAGTTATTAAAGTTATTTATTGCAGCATCCCCATGGTCACATGATCAAAATTCAGGTACTTGACCACTGGGTATCATATTTATTATTGTAGTGTCCTGGGATCATCTTTTGTGACTTTCTGACAAGCAAAGTCAATGGGGAAGCCAAATTCACTTATGTAACCATGTTATTAACTTAACAACTGCAATGATTCATTTAACAATGGTGACAAGAATGGTCATAAAATAGGGCAAAATTCACTCAGCAAATGTTTTGCTTAGTGATAAAAATTTGGGGCTCAATTTTGATTGTAAGTTGAGGAATGCCTGTATATGTGAATGAATGTATCAAAATCAAAGTATATTTTTTAAAAAAATATGTATTTCAATACTTTTTTTTTCAAAATACTACTGAAATTTATAAAGTTAGTATTTGGTTAACAATAGTATTTGGGACTGAGAATTCCAAACAATGCAGTCATAAAGTGTAATATCAAGTATTGGTCATGACCATCTGCCAGCTTCTCCATTGACTTTGCTTGTTGGAAGCCAGCAGTGAAGGCCGCAAATGGCAATTGTGCTGCCATGCCACAATTTTGAACCAGTTGCATAGTGCCTGAATCATGATCCTGTGACCATGGAGACATTGCAACAACTTCAACTATTATGTCAGACCTCAAAGCCCAAGAAGGACATGCTGAGTAATGTCTAAGCTATTTTGCTTATTGTTCTTTAGTTTTAAACAGAAATCTAAAACAAACTACTTCCATCATTAAAGATACACTGAGAGAAGTTCTTTGAAGAAGGTATGTTGATACTCTTTCTCCCAACTAAACTACCTAAATTTCGCTGAATCTTGGTTCTCCGGAAGACAGCCCTTCCCTTCTGGGAGTTCAGATTGCATTCCACCTCATATGTGTACCCATTATAAATTTCCTTGTTCAATGCCATGTAATTTTGAATGATCACTGAACAAATAGCAATAGCACTTAGACTTATATACTGCTTCACAGTGCTTTACAACCCTCTCTAAGTGGTTTACAGAGTCAGCATATTTCCCCCAACAATCTGGGTCCTCATTTTACCAACCTCAGAAGGATAGAAGGCTGAGTCAACCCTGAGCCAGTGAGACTCGAACTGCCAAACTGCTGGCAGCCGGCAGTCAGCAGAAGTAGCCTGCAGTATTGCATTCTAACCACTGCGTCACCACAGCTCCTAAACAAACGTGTGTGTGTGTATGTGTGTATATATATTTTCTCTAATCAAATCAAATAGGTTAATTTGGCCGTCTCAGCAAGTTCTATCATCTTCACCAACCATTTCTCCATTGTAGGTATTGCCAAATCTTTCCATCTTTATACATACAATAATCTTGCTGCGGTTATCAGGTAGTCCTCGACTTACAACAGTTATTTAGTGACCTTTCAAAGTTTAACAGCACTGAAAAAAGTGACTTCCAAGCATTTTTCATACTTACAACGTTGCAGCACCCCCATAGTCATGTGATTAAAAATCAGACCCTTGGCAACTGACTCATATTTATAATGGTTGCAGTGTCCTGTGGACATGTGATCACCTTTTGAGACCTCTGAACAAGAATATGGGAGGCCAGATTCACTTAACAAGCGTGTTACTAATTTAACAACTACAGTGATTCACTTAACTGTACTAAGAAAGGTTGTAAAATGGAGCAAAACATGTCACTTAACAAATGTCTCAGTTAGCAACATAAATTTTGGGCTCAATTGTGGTTGTAAATCGAGGATTACCTGAATAAAAACAAAGTTCCATTAGTTAGTCCAACAGTACCAAAAGAAAAAGTCCTGGTTTTAGTTTGTGTATTAATCTTTATAATCTTCCAATTGGTGTATGGATTCAAGCCCAAATCTTCTAGCATTTTTGCATGTCCATGAAGCACAATAAAATGACCAAGTGAAACAGATTTCAATGAAAATATTAATATCTGATTTAAGTCAAAGGGTACATCATTCTTATTATACTGATTTGATTAGTTAGCCATTAGTCCACAGTGACAATTAGTAAATAGTCCCTATTGCCACACTTGTTAATATGCCTTTCTGTACCGTTTGCTTTGTTCATTCTCAATGAGTTAAGCATTAATATATAGGTAATGGTAATATGCTTTAAGTATCCTTCAATTGATCTTCACTTAATTTTAGTAGGCTCCAGTTTAATTACATAAATCTGTGTAGCTGCAGATTAGTTTAACTGCATAAATCTGGAGCTGATTTCTGGGACTCTGGGTCCAGTCGTACAACCCTCTTATGCCAGCACACAAATAATGCAAATCATAGTACAATCAATCAATCAATCATTAATAAATCTTCTGTTGGCACATTTTCCAACAGAAATCTTCTGTTGGCCAGTCACTTCACTTGAACTATTTTTTCTCTATCCAATCTTCTTTCATAGACTGGAATGATACCAGCTACAGAACTACAAACTCTTCATATTTTTCCTTCCAAAAATTTTAAATTCTGAGGTGAGGTCATTGCAACTATTCTAGGTAATAACATTTATCACATATATTTATGAACAAGAAATTAGTAGACTTGAGAAGTCTCAGCAGTTATTTCAGCACATCCCTAGTGCAGGGGTGTCAAACTCTATTTCATTCAGGGTTGTGTTTGACCTCAGGAGGCCAGGGTAGGTGTGGCCAGGGTGGGCATGGCCAACTTAACATCACTCGTGTAATGGGTCCCTGTGGTGGCCCAAATGCTCTATCAGCAAAAACAGGCTCCTAATCTACAACCCTCTGCCAGCAAAAATGGAGCTCGGGAAGGTCCCATGCCAAAAACAGAGATTGTAAGCCCATTTTCGCTGACAGAGGCACCATGGGCTGGTCCTTTGTGGTTTCCAGGGTGGTCCTGCGGGCCAGATCATCCCATGGGCCAGCTGCATCCATCCCGCAGGCCTTTGAGTTTGACACCCCTGTCCTAGTGCCTGTTCTTGGAAAATGAAAACTAATTCTTAATAAGCCAGTAAATCTGGTCAGCAGAGAATAGCAGTTATGAGTCTCTTGAAGCAGAGACACAACCTTTTCTATCCTGTTAAGTGGTGTTATTCTCCTGTTTGGCTATTTATATTCTGATGACCTGAAAGCTGTTGATAAATTCCAGCACTGCAGAATGTCTAGTTTCTTGTCCCTCTATGTCGGTGTTGTTCACTGGAATTTGGCTTTGTTTTTCTTTATGGCAAATTGCTTCCTCCATCAATTCTGCCTTCTTTCTTTATTTGTTAATTCTTCATCTACGTTCTTTCTCAAGAATTGACGTATGGCCAATATTTGAGCAAACACTGGCCACACTTCAGTTCTTAAGAAAGAACTTAGATGAAACTTTAACCAAACAAAGAAGGCAGAATTACAGTAGAATTGATGGAGGAAGCAAGTTCCACTGCCAGAACTATACCACAAGAGTGCATATGCTATAAATATATGCAATGTTTTAAGACTCAAAATCATTGCCACACTGCTGGTTATGATGGAAGAACTATGCTTACTTATTTTATTTCTTAAGACATCACAAACGTGTGTGTGTGTGTGTGTGTGTGTGTGTGTATCTGTGATGTCTGTGTTGTCTTTTCAAAATTCTAGCATTCTCTCTTGTGGAACTCAAATGCCAAAGCTGTTTCATTACTTCAATGCTCTTTTTAGACTGCTATTTAACAACTGAAAAAAAAATGTTAGGACAAATGTTTGCCCAATTAAATCAAGTTCCATCTAAAACATACTAAAAAATTTTTAAGTTTAAATCCAAATGGTGTTTACTTCTGCATAGGTAATGATTACATACTCAGAACTGAACAAAAATATTATATCACAGCTGAGGGATTCTGAATTCCCTCTTTTTTCAAAAACATGCTATGTCAAATAATGTAAATAATACTACATTTTTTACCGTTTGTGGATAAACTTTGACTCGACAAAATGGTGCATCATAGGGCAATAATTTTTGAACCAAGATATGTCAAATGGGCTATCTTACAGCATGTGTCCAAAATATGAGATCCTCCCTCCCTCTCCCCAACTCTCTTTCTCACGGAGTAATACATCTTTTCTTGAACTGTATTTAATACTGGGATTTTTTAAAAAATACTTGAACTTACTATATATCACTGGACAGCCTCCAAAATATCTGAGAAAGAGATTCACATCAAGAGCAGCACTAGAAAGTATGAGTTTCAATGTCAAATGTTTTTGTAGCATATCCCTTAACTTTGTTAACAAAAAATCACTGAATCGATCTCTTTCATGGACTTCATCCTGCAACATAAACAAGCCATGAGTTTTATAATAAAATCTGAGCATTTTGTTGCATCACATTATAATTTGTTTCTTATCATGTTAACTGGAGTTGTTCACCTCTTGCAAATATCTCAATTATACATATCTCATTATTTAAATATAAATTTAATAAGGCTTCTTGGACAGAAAAGGTGACAATGAAACATGTGGTAGGTCATATAAAACCTTACCATATGGCTGAAAGACAAAATCACAAAATTCCACCTTACTTATTTCAGCCATATCATATGATGAAACTCACTGGAAAAGACAACGATGCTTAGAATGGTCAGCAGGAAAAGGAAAAAAGCCATTAAAAACACAATAGCTAGACACTATAAAAGCCAACATCAGCCCAAGAATAAAATAACTGAAATAAACTGCACAGGATAAAAAAAAGGGCTGGTCCATAGAATCATTGAGAATCAAACATGATTGAACAGATAGTATAATCGCTATGATTATTATCCATTTTTGCCCTATGGCAGCCTTAGTTCTTAAAATTCCAATGAAACCATTGGCCCTAAGATTTTGAAACCCCTGACATGGAAAAGTTGATAACAGAAATGATGGTCATGCTTTTTTGGTCTTTATTAGTATGTATCATATAAATAGTAATGTTAGTCAATGTTACTATACTGAAGCTATGCTTTGTTATGTTTTTACTGCATTGGTCTACAAATACTGGCTTTCATTTCTATTGATCGACATTAATTTTCCCTACCTTGTGCACGCTCTTAATGTATGGGCTTAAACTCTCAGAATTACCTAACCACTGTCCCATCTAATATTAATAGTCCCCAAAATCAAGATATAATTCATCCTGCTTTCTATGTTGGGATTTTATATAGTATTTTGCTTCAGAGTATTCAAGCTGTCAAATAAAAGGCAGTTTAAAAAAACCAATCAGAGATCACAAAGTTTTCATTTAAAAACTGCTCCTTAAATCTCACATTCTGATTATATATAGAAATTGCTGAAGAAATGACATGCTTTCATAATTTGGTACCCATAGGTACCAAGTATATTCATATTGGAAGATAAATGTTTTTATCAAACCACTTTAAAGTCAAAATGATCAGAATTTCAAAATAATTTAAAATAATTTTAATTAAATTGTAAATTTATCAATATATTATTTCACAATTCAAGCTTACAAACACTGGTAAAAATATCTAGTATGTAGGTATAGTTGTTCAAACTTTAGAACCTACTATAGTTATAAAAAGTATAATAATCAAATTCTATTCAATGCATCTATAGAAGTTTAAAAAATGAATCAAAACCTATTCCTCTATTGGAGTCCAGGAGCAAGTGCCTCAAAGTAATATATGATCAATAACACAATACAAGAGTTACAGGGGAAAAGGCATCCTTAGAAATTGATTAAATAAATAATACCACTAATATGTTAATATAAGTTTGTTTATGTTAACATTTTTACTTTAAAATTTTATTTAAAAATTATTTTTATTTTAAAATAAATAAAATTTTGTATTAAAAAGCTTGCACATTAACAAGAATACCATTTCTGAAAAATATTGCCCAAACTTACCACAATAACATGAGTTACAGTAGACAATGCGCTATCCCCCGCCATTAGTGTACGAAGTAATACACCATTCGTGCAAAATGTTAAGAGCGTTTTTGGAGAAACCCTGTTAATATAAAGTTATTTTTTAGATCTTGTAAGTCTCTCCAAAGCACCAATGTGTGAGTTGAGTAGCTATAAAATTGTTTAATAAATAAATAAATAAATAATAAATAAATAAAAACATGTAAGCACAATTACATAGACTTGAAGTTGCTAGAAACAATTTTATCACTTCAACACTAAATTTTGAACAAGCTGTACTGCAAAATTGTACTGCAATGGAGCAATATTATTCTGAAAGATCAAATGACTTGTTTTAAAGATTTAAACACAAAGAAAAGATTGAATTATAGAAAACGCTGTCTAAGCAAAAAACAATAGAGAGAGGGTATGTTACATGTAGTTCCTCTATCAAAATTTATCTGTAACATAAGCAGATACTAGCAGGGGGAAATGTTTTTTTCTAAACTTACCTACACAAAATCTAAGGCTAGAACGTGGTGCTTAAAATATGAAACAGTTCATGTTCATTCAATGAGGGATACAGACTGGTTCCTCAACAAATCAATATCAGCATACACATAGAACATGTAAGAAATGTTTTTAAATATCTTAACTACACTTAGTTTCACAATTTCCAAGCTTGATTAACATAATCAAGAGTACTAGTGTGAGGAATCACAAAAAAGAGCAGAATACTGGACAGTGAGGAGGGAAAGGGAAATCACTGCCAGCATTAAAACAAATTTTGGACTACATTCTTAAAACCTTGGAAATGTAAACCAATGAATCACTGGGAAAGTTGTTTTTTTAAATCTATGAGGCAAAACTTTCTGTGAAAAGCATCCCATAAATACTGTATCACTTTGTTATCTACTGCTGACTAATTCTGGAAGGAAGAATTATCAAAAAATAGATTTGGGAGATGATGTAATAGATGTTCATTTGGAAACAGTATATATGCTATTAGTATTTATCATTATAATGCAATACAGCATTAATAGTCAAACAAGCCTATTACAGATATTCCTTGACTTATAACTGGTCATTTCAATCTGGGTCGGTCACCAGGACCAGAGGTTTTGTTTTCCAAGCTTTTGGACTCATGCTGGATCCCACCTTCAATACAAAGATGGGCTCCAGCACGAGTCTGAAAGCTTGGAAGACAAAACCTCTGGTCCTGGTGACCGACCCAGATTGGATCCTGCAATATTATCCTGGGACACGTATATTTGCTTTCATTCGTGGTCCTTTAATGACTGTTCAAAGTTACAATAGACCACCTCAAAAATGTACTGATGACTGTAGAAGTGACAGAACTTGGGACAGAGTCAAAAAAGTGTCTCTACATTGCCACAAATGGACTAAGTTCAAACTCTCTGGAATTCTCTTGATATTTATCTAACACCAAGATAGTGCTGACCGTTAATTTAGTATATTCCTATACATAGGCATGTCTAGTAATAAAATCAATTTAATTGGAATGTCATACTATCCTGATCTTTCCCACCTGACAACAATCCAGATTCAAAGTTCTGACAGTTGCCTTCCCACCATGGTCATGTCATTGCATTTTGGGTGCTTGGCAACCAGACCACATTTATGGTCATTTGCAGTTTCCCATGCCATTTACTTCTGGTTTCCAGCAAAAAACGCCCATTGTGGACAATCGTTTCATTTAATGACTATCATAAAAAAGGTCATAAAATTTGTAACGCAGATGTCTTAACTTAACTTATGATATATGATAGAAATTCTGGGTTCATTTATGATTGTAAGTCTGGTTGTAAGTACCAGTCCTCCTATACCAAAAGAAGAGGGATATAGAGGTATAGGATGAAAACGGAAAAATATAACATGCTAAGCAATTTAACATGCTAAACCTTATTACTTGCAAAATCTGTAATCTGCAAGTCTTCTAAAATATTGAAATCCAAGAATACAAAAAACATTTGGTAAGACCTGCTTTCTAATCGGATCTGATAACCAATAGTCTGACCAATCTTCTCTCTTCTTTCAGCAGCAACTCTTTCAGCCACAGCAATCGCCGCTAACCGTCTTGGTTGAGTGCAAAATATGCGACACGGTATGCCATTTTTGAAACAGTCATCAAGTAGAAATTGAGGTATCTGAACATAAAGATAGGTGTTATTGTTAGAAAAAAAATCAGTTAACTAGACATACAAATCCCACATCACATATTACCATCTGAAACTGGATTATTTTAAAATAGTAAAACTATTTACTTATCTATTAGGACAGCTGTTCCATATTTTTTCTTATATATAGCATACCTGAGTAGTTTTTCCAGATCCAGTTTCCCCCACAATCAAAATTACTTTATTTTCTTTAATAATTCTAACAATTTCATCTTGCTTTTCATAAACTGGTAGAGACTGCCGAAATGAATCAAATTCTGATTCTCCCCGTTTCACTGGGATCTGAGGGATGCCACTGTTAAGACGCCCACTTGTTTTGCTCATTTCTCTATTCTCTAAGGGAAAAAAATAAGGATTATGATAAGCTGAATATTTAACATGCAATAAATAACAATTTTGTTTTATAAATTGAATATCACACAGCAAGACAGTAGCCAACTATTATTTAGTTTATTTATGTATTCTTTATTTAGTTTATCTTTGATAAATGAAATTCCAGTGGAACGCAACTGAATAAACAGGAATTGCTCAGCCTGACAAGACACACATTCCATTTGTTCACAATGGATACAGAACAGCTATTCTTCATTTACATTTTCATTCTGAAAACCAGGCAAATCAAAGATGAAAGTAGTAAACAGCTTAGTGATTGCACAATAACATCCAGAACTAATACCTGTCTTACAGCTCCAGGTGAAAGCTTTAGGACTACTCTCATGACTTCTGTATGGCCACCAAACTACCTGATCTTTTTGCCTATTTTTGCCAAAGTTTGCCTATTTAAGACTTAATAGAACAGAGGGGAAATTTTAACCTTTTTAAAAATATTGTATAGATTATGAGATTGAAACAGTTAAACTCAAGCCTACCATAAGGGAGAACATACGTTCATTTTTTGGGTACAAAAATAGTTTAAAATAGTCTTTGAACTACAATAGTAGGAAAAATCAAAAAGTAGGCTGGTCCGCTGTATATATCCTCAGATTTCTTCAGTATCTTATCTGATATGGCCCAGGCTCCTCAAAGTAAAATTTAAGAAACGTGGAATCTGTATTGAAATCCCACTTGAACAATGTTAAATTCAACCTACTATTCATTCTTAATGAAGTTATTCCTGTAACTCTTATTGTTACTTGCTACTGAAAATATGGGTATGAATCCTGAGTTCTGCTTGGAACTCATTAAAAGGAATGGGAAGCATTCCACCAAAATTCTCCTTTCTTTTTTAGGGAAGAATTAGAAATGTCTTCAAAACAACAACAACAACAAAGCAGTATTGGGGAAATGGTGAATCAGCACCATTAACACAGGGTTGAACTCGCACTCATGATAGCAATCATCACATTTATAAAAATCTCAGACTGTAATGGTAACATTTTTTAAGCATGTCTTTCAGCAACATATTTTCTTCCCATAATTTACTGTAGTTTTTCACAGGATATTCAACCTACCAGCTTCAACAGCAAACACATTTCCCCTCTCTGTCTTTGGTTGAAGTTCTGTGCGTTCTTTATTGGTAACAGGAAATCTCTGAACTAAACTTCTAATAGCATGCTTTGTGTTTGGAATCAAATTACAAGTCATCACTGTATGTGCCAATTCAGATCCATCTTTTTTCTTCACAGTTAGATATCTGTTTGCTCCTTTCCTGTAATATGGATGCATTGTTGTATTTATCGCCAGAATGATCCTTAACATTCACATTAATCTGGACATTAAATAATTATCTCAAAGTATATTAAAATATGCTAGGTTTCTGTTTCATTTGTTCTCTATAACTGTTACCTCTGAATTATCAATGCATATATCAGCTACTCTGAAATGCAAACACACAGTTAAGTATAGAAATCCCTAGTGTATTTTAAATACTCAGTATATATTTCAATGAATAAGATTTAAAACATGTAGAATTGAGTTTGGGTTGAGTGGTGGGTTGCTCCCGGTTCGCGCGAGCTGGTAGCGGTGACGATGTGACATCACCGAACCGGTTCTCTGCAGCCGGGAGCTGGGCCCTCTCACCCGCCCCTACTTACATTTCTTCTTTATTTCTGAGCAGTTTAGCCCAGCTGAGGCGCGGCAATCCATTAAAAAGCGCCCATCAGCTGGGCTAAACTGCTCTGTGCATACACAGAGTGCTTGTTTTGAGCTATATGCCAGGAAACTATGTAGTGCGCATGCATGGAGCACCCGTTCAGCACGCATGCTTGCGCCGATCACGCGCAAAGCACATGCATGAAGAGAACCGGTGGTAAAGGTAAGTAGAACTTACCCCTACTCCTCTTGTGACTAAAGTGACTGTCAGATTCTGAAATCATTGACAATTATGCTTTATTAATTTATAGTAATTATGAAGGAGAAATCGAAGTAACCAAATATCCTGAGAAAGAAAGAAGCACTTTCATTACATGAGAAATATTGGGTATATGTTCTTACTTTTATTTATTTATTTATTTATTTATTTATTTATTTATTTATTTATTTATTGCATTTATATGCCGCCCTTCTCCCGAA
>JANHFM010001640.1:141323-154535 GCA_032468115.1 Grayia smithii | reverse complement strand
CGGCGGCTCTGGTTCAAGGAAGGGACGATCCCATCAACTGTGGGTCGCCTCGGGAATAGGGAGCTGTTACCTCGTTGGTCCCCATACCGAAACCGCTCCAGAGAGATATTCACAGCGATTTTCACTTCTTCGTCAATACGAATGTCCTTCAGTCCCTTAGTGCGACCACCGCCGGATGACGACGAGGCGGTGGAGGGGCCTCCGCTTGTAGAACCGGTCCCCGAGGGCCGAGGGCCGGTGCCCGAGGGCCGAGGGGACACGCTATTCGGGCGGGACATCTCCTAGGGCCGTCCTGGATCTCAAGCTCAGCTGGGGATGCTCGGCGCCGCCAGAGGGAGCCGGGTCGGGCCCCGCCAGGCCCAAAACTCCGTCGGGAAACCGAAAGGAGCAGCGCAAGAGGCGGAGTCTTCGGCTGCGCGGGGTGACGTCAGAGGCTTCCAGGCGGGAAAGGTAAGGTAGAAAGAGAATACGATTCCAGGGTGTTGTGCGATCAGGGTGATTTTTAAAATACGGTTAGCGTGTTATGCGAACCCAGAAATCTTCCGAAAGAGATCGCCTTCTAAGCATGTTAAATAAATAGAGCAACAGCACATCCTTTTCCGGCATCCTGCAGACGGATACATTTATTTTCATAAAACTTTTTGTGGATCAGATGATGATGTCCGGCATACTTCCACCGTTCGTCCTAATAAGTTTAGTAATGAAACGTACTTCTGCTAAGTAATAAATTCACAAAGCCTACTAAATCAAATCAAAATTTGGCATCTAGGTAGGGTTTTCTGTCATTCATTTAACCTTAAGGCAAAATCCTATTTGACCTCAGGCTCTTATATTTTAGTGTATTTAATTGTATCTACAGGTAAATTCTGAATTTCATCACTGGATATCTGGGCTTCAGTTTAAAAAAAAGGAGATCCTACTATCCAGCTAAACATGGAAACTTTCTGGAGAAACAGCATTTTTATTTTCTCTTGTACCGACTACTGCATTGTTCTGTATGCAGGTTAATGTTGTGGAAGAGTATTAAACCCATGTTCATCCTTGAATAGTTGACAGGTGAGGAGAAGGGGTATGGATGAAGATGAAAGAAATTTTCTTTCTATTCTTACCCATCCAGGCCATGACCTAACAGTCAATCTAGTTTTGAGTTTACAGTCTACCAGAAGAGTACTACAATGTTTGAACATGTTATTGCTATAAACTGAAATATCAGATCTATATGCTACTAAAACTCTTGTTATCATCTTACATCAGGGATGGGTTCCACTTACCTTTACTACTGGTTTGCAACGGGAGCGTGCACACTTCTGTACAGATCGTTCACAATGACGTCCCGCCGATTTTACTGCCAGTTCTATAGAACCAGACAGAACCAGGAGCAACCTACCACAGTCTTACATGGGTAATATGGTGAACTGTAAGGCAACAATTTTTGAACCAATATACCTTAAATGGGTTAATCTACAGATACACAACTAATGATTTCCAAGGGAATGAAAGTTGAGAACATTGTGGCTGCTTCAGTGCTATAGGCTGCTGCTGGGCTGCAGCTCAGTCACACCATCTTCATTTTTAATGTTCTGTGACAGTTTCCCAGCCACTCTTGAAATTCCTCACTCCCTTCCTGAATCAGTACCAGCCACTTGCCTGCTGGAAAGGGAGAAGAAGGGAAAGAAGAACAAAAAAGAATCCTCATGCACCCTTCCCAGAACCTGTGTTGCCCTCCACATGCCTTCTCTGACCCAACCTACACCTTATATGCCTGCCTTGACCCACCCAGCACTTTGCTCAACCCCATGTACCTCATCTCCCAGATCTGCATTTCTCCATGCACACTTTACCTGACCTATTTGACACGTTAGGGCATTCCCACACACTCTTCCTGACCTGCACCACCTCCTATGCCTCATTCTCAATCTGCATAGCAATTTTTGTACACTCCCAAACATTTCCAGGCATCTTTCACAAACCCAGGCAATCCCCTACTGCATGCCATCTCTGACTGCATGCCATTACCTGCATCCTTCCATTCTTATTAACCCACATTGCCTATTGCACATCCTACTTGATCTGCACAGCACCCCTGGTGCATACCCGTGACCTCAGGAACTGTTCTTAACCAATGTCATACACATAGCCTTCCTGACCTGCATAGCATCTTCTGTGCATCCCAGATACTCTGCCTGAACTATGCTGCCCATCCACGTCCCCAACCCATGTGGCATCTCTGGTGCACACCCACACACCAATGCCTTCCCAATAGCATCTGTCACATGTACCCATGTACTGTTCCTGACCTGCACCTCCCTGCACCCTCACTCCTTCACTTACCCAGTAGCAGCCATTTATACCCCGTTGGTCTAGTACTTGCTACTTCCTGCTGGCTTCTCCACTGACTTTCTTCTTGCAAGCAGCCCACAAGCAAACTCAATGGGAAAGTTGTCAGGAAAGCGAGGGAAGGAGGAAGGAAGATTTCCGCACAAGGAAACTCAGTGGGGAAGTTGGAAATTGCTCCTGATCTCCCTGTATTATTGCCCATTTATGGTAATTTTGTTTCTCTGTTTAGTTAAGGAAATGATGACCCAGCAGGGCTTGGGTTGTCAAGTATGACATAAATTTTTATAATCCATTTGAATTTTTAAAAATATATTTATATGTTTCTTATATTATTATGCTATTTATTTCAATTTTTAATTCCAGCTTTTTAATTGAAAATATCTCTCTCTGGTACTTAACTGGCTTGTCCTAATCACTCATATGTACAATTTAAGCATTTAATTTGTTCTGTAACATGCAATATAATTTGGGACTTGGATCTCTGAATTAATTTCTACCTCCAAATTAAGATACCTTGCAATCTCTCCAGACACCTACTATAGAGGATCCCAACAACTCAGGTGCAGTTGATAACAATTGAGGGAAAGGACTGGGAATTTCCCTACAGAAATCTTAGCTATTGCTTACTCTCTCTTTTTAGCACCCTAACCCTTAATGACACAATATGCACAAATATAAAGCATACTGAGGCATATTGGCCCTCCTGCTGCTCCTTCAATTCCTTATATGGTACATTGCTAAACTGGTGGTAGTCTCCCCCTAAACTATATTTCAACTTCCTTGCTTTGGAGTGAGATTGGGTTTACTCAAGTTCATGCCCACTGTGCTAACCATGGACTTCCCCTGGATTGTCAGCATTGCTGGATCAGCAGATAAAAGCCATAATCAGAAGAGTCTTTGCCCAGCTTTGAAATGGTCACCAATTGTAACCCATTCCTTATCCTTTAAAATCAAGTAACAAAATGTAGTCAGAATAATATAGTTGATGAATGGGCAAAGGAATTCTCCATGAAATCGGGCGGGGGGTGCAGGGGAGGGTGAAATGTATCTGGTGAAAAGAATGTCATTGTGGCAAAAAGTGGATTTATTTTGAAAAATCCAGATATATGATAATCTCACTAAATCATACATATTTCCCAATTCCAGTAATGGGAGCACAACTATAAGGACATTATTTTGTTTAAATTAGGGTTGCTCCTTCCTGATTTGTGTATTACTTGCTTAGCTATTGAGGAAAAAAGAATGTTACATCAAAATGGATACTGAAAGGCAAAGGTAAAAGTTCTCCCGCACATGTGCTAGTCGTTTCCGGCTCTAGGGCAGTGCTGATCTCCGTTTCTGAGCTGAAGAACCAGCACTGTCCGAAGACGTCTCCGTGGTCATGTGGCCGGCATGACTCAACACCGAAGGCGCACAGAGCACTGTTACCTTCCCACCAAAGTGATCCCTATTTTTCAACTTGCATTTTTTACGTGCTTTCGAACTGCTAGGTTGGCAGAAGCTGGGACAAGTAATGGAAGCTCACCCCGTTAAGCAGTGCTAGTGATTCAAACCGCTGAACTAGCAACCTTCTGATAGACAAGCTCAGCGTCTTAGCCACTGAGCCATTGCATCCCTGAAATGAGTACTTAGTCTGGTCTAATTTGTTTCTGCTTATGTTTTTAATAAGTTATGGCCGCTTTCTAACAACAGAAATAAAACAGGGTCAAGATAAGATTTATAATTAAATGCTCTGAAGGAATATTATTGTAAAGAAGTTTCATGGAAGGTATTTTTTAGTTTAACTTACAGTACTGAATAAGAAATCCAATTGTAAGCATACAATAGTACACGTTCCAAAAATTAAAACTTGGTAATAATGCAGTAACAAAGGTCGTGCAACTACATATGCTTCAAAGCTGAGGTAACGTGTTTGCTGAAAAACACCTAATTAGCTCCACAGATATACTTAACCTTTTTTAGAAATAGCCAGTAGCTAGATCAGTGTTTCTCAACCTTAGCAACTTGAAGAGGTGTGGACTTCAACTCCCAGAATTCCCCAGCCAGCATGGGGTTTCCCAGAATTGGGAAAAGCAAATGTTCTAAAAAAAGAAAAGGTAGAGTTAAGATACATAAATATGATTGGTAAAATTCATAAGTGATTCTTTACAAGGCCACAGGTTGGAGACTTTTTCAGTCTGGTGAATAGATTTAGAAGTTTTTTGCTCGCTTTCACAAAATGGTAGCTTATTTGAGCCATAATCAGTTATAAAGAACAATCTGTCAAAATTCTACATCTGTCTCCCATGGAATACATTCTGTACTACTTGTTTGTTTTGATTCTTTTTCTGAAGCAACTAGGTGCATCTTCAAAATACTCTGGTTTTGTTTTTGTTTACAGGTCAAATACAGGACCTGTATACAGGAAGTTTACAGGTCAAATAGTGGCTAGGGTATGACTATAGAAGAGGGTTATTATTAATATAGAGAGTTAGGGTAAGGTTTTTTTTGCCTTTTCTATACCATTATAGAAACATCTTAAATATATGCATATGCATTTTCAGATTAGTGTAAGCAATTAGTTGGGTTAGGCAATGAAATGTCAGGAGGTCTTTGATTTATTGCTGAAGCCAGGTGGTTATTTTTTTAAAAAAATAGTGACATAATATCTGTATGCAATTTGAAATATCATTTGACAGAGCTTATTTGAATTACAGGCACCTACTTCCATATTCCAAGTTAATATTCACCAATTCCACTCTAGATAAGTTATTATTAGATACCAGACTAGGGACATGATTTGCAGTTGGGATGAGATGTGGAATGGCCATGTGTATTAATATAAAATTATTTAGGTCAATAAAATAAAAATGATTATCAACAAGATCTAAAATAGCATCTCCAAACTGAGGGAGAAATAGTTCCATAACAATGAACTGGGCAGTACATCATATGCCACTTGAGTACCATAAGCCAGACAGATGGTGCTGTATCAAAAAAAAAACCAAAACACTTCCATAAACCATTTCATAGTACTTCAAACTCTCCGTGATTAACAATTCAAGTACAATGCAGCTGCTGAAAGGTAGAAAATAAAGCTACTAAAAACAAATGAAAAGCTGCCACATTGGCTAAAATTATTTAAAGTTAAATTGAATTAACTTACATATCAAGTTGGAGATTTGATCTCATGTTCATGAAGCATGCATTTGCAACGTTCATATTTTGCTAATCAATAACATTGATCACTTCGAGAGAAATCAGAGACATAGTCATAGAAAAGTTTAAAGGCAATGCAAATTTACGATCACAGTATAGTTAATGTATAACGTAATATAAAGAGGTACATTTTGGGCAGATGCAACATTTCCTTCTATTTTTACCAATGATACTTTTACAAGTCTTATAGATAATGATTGTTTGGCACGAACATTTTTGCTCAAGGCTAATCGTCAGTAAGCCCAAACGTAACTTTTGCGAGCATAGTTCAAGTGCAGTACAGTTTTACGGTGGTCGTCCATAGACATGTACTCTGCAGACGTTAACAAATATTCTTCACATTCGCTCCAGAAAGATAACTCCTCCGTTCGTTCGCCTACGTCTCAGGGAAATGAGCCGAAATCATAACTAAGCACGCAAACTTCCACCTCTGCGTCCGCCACCTTCCTTCTAACTCTCCCGTGCTCTTACGTTGCAACCCGACGAAACCCTCCCCAGGCTTTTGGCTCCAAAGAAGAAAAGGGCCAGAGAGGGACTCGCGCGCCAGCCAATGCGCGCGCCGTTCCCTAGGATGTGCCTGATTGGCGGCCAAGGAGGCGCGCGCTGAATTCGTGCGCGAGAAGGAGCGGCGGAGCGTCTGGATTTCCCCACCCTCCTTGTTTTCATTGTGCCGCCTTCTCGTGCTTTGTACGCGCGACAGCTGAGCTGGGGAAGGGAAGCGCGCGCGGGGGGTTTCCTGGCGAGCTGGAGGTTCCGGGAACCTTGGACGCCTGAGCGGGCTTGAGTCGCCGCTGCCTCCTCGTCGGAAGAGAGGGTACGATGGCGACGGCGGCTGGCCCGGCAGTGGTGGTAGAGGTGAGCGTGAGCAGCACCGGGAGCAGCAGCAGCGACACTTCCAGCACGGGCGAGGAGGAGAGGATGAGGCGCCTCTTCCAGACGTGCGATGGGGACGGCGACGGCTTTATCAGCAGGTGAGGGAAGAGCTGAAGGGCAGAGGCAACATTTGGGCAGATGCAACGTTTCGTTTCGTTTCGTTTCGTACCGAACAATCGTTAACGCAGGTTAAGAGATGTAAAGTGCTCCGTGAGTCCCCGTAAAGTGCGGGTCAACTTCCTCGCAAGTTTCTGAGTTGAGTTTCCGAATCGGGTATTTGCCCTGCGCTGAATGATGGGCTAGGGGAGGTGTCGTCAGTTCTGCCAAAGACACCGCCGAATGGGCCCAGACAGAACACCTTCTGACTTACTTAAGTGACTGGCACGCTGGCATTTTCCCAGCGAGTAGAAATGGTTCTCAGAACAAGCCCTTCTCCTTCGAGCCATTTTGCCTCTCCCAGTTTCCTTGCCCGTGTTTCTTACAAAGTTCCGTATAAGATGTGCATTCCTACTGCGGGGTCAGGAAAGCGCTATTTTTGCCTGTTTTAAAGTTTAAAAATGTAAGCTCCGATTGGAATTACTTGTTGGGATGGTAAAAATGGCGCACTGGTTACTCTACAGTAGTCCTGTTGAACTACTACAAATTAAGCTGAGCTGTTTTATTTGTTCAGAAGTTAAAGGAGGAGATGAAAAGGAAACAGGTTTACACTACCACAGTTTTGCCCATTAAATATCCTTATTTTAGCTTTGTACTAAGTGATGCAATCTATTTATTTTTATTTATTTATTAATTTTTTATGTCACTCACCTCCCCTATAAGATGACTGTGGGTGCTGTAGCTTACAAGTTATAAAGCAAGTAGAAAAAGATTGAAACTACACAGTTTAAGATTTAAAAACTAATTTAAGTATGATTTGGGGAAGGTATTCTTACAAGCCCCCAACATATCTTGATGGATTTAATACAGTATTAATTAAATGAAGCAATACATTATATGCCATACTTCAATGATTAAATTTAGAATCTAAAATTAATAGACTATTCTTTATAGTGAGGTAAAATATACATAATAAAAGCTCCTTTAAGCACAACAAAAATAATGTGAGATGCCCAGAAATGTTTGTGCTCCATAAAGGTAAAAAAGGTAAAGGTTCCCCTCGCACATTCCCGACTCTAGGGGGTGGTGCTCATCTCTGTTTCAAAGCCAAAGAGCCAGCGCTGTCCAAAGACATCTCCATGATATGTGGCTGGCATGACTAAACGCCAAAGGCGCACGGAATGTTACCTTCCCACCAAAGGTGATCCCTATTTTTCTTCTTGCATTTTTTTACATGCTTTCGAACTGCTAGGTGGGCAGAAGCTGGGACATGTAACGGGAGCTCACCCCATTATGCGGAACTAGGGATTCGAACCACTGAACTGCTGACCTTTCGATCAACAAGCTCAGTGACTTAGCCACTGAGCCACCGCATCCGTCATGCTCCATACTGTCCTACAATAATTAGAGAACTGAAAAGTATAAATTAAAGGAGTCCTTTGGGAGTTGGGTGGCATATAAATTGAAATAATAATAATAAATAAATAAATAAATAAAACAAGGAAACACAAAATCTAGAACATTTGTAATACAGGGGAAGATTTAAAGGAGCATTGTAAACTTAGCATAAGAATCTAACCTTACCCTGTTTCATATTTGGTCAATATATCTTTCTGGTTTAAATTCATAGGAACTGAATTTTAAAAATGTTTTGAAATTGTTAATTGGTTTTGAAAACCATATGACTGAAAAAATAAAAAGGCATAAGAGTGTTCAGGCAAGTCAGTAGGTTGTTATTGGTGGTAAATTTTTAAGTACAGTAGTAAATTACTTAGGGAGTTCTATCAGTGTGTAGAGGGACATACACTGTTAATTATAAATAGTTAAAAGCAGTACCTGTGGAAAGCAATTTGAACATACTGGCTTGTTTGTCAGCAGAAGTGCAAAGTAAATGGAAACTAAATACCAGTACCTACAATGGAATCCTTTGATGTTTGCTCTTTGGTAGTTCTTGCAGAATATTTATGCACAGGATGAAACTATGCTCCATATGATGAAATATTGAAATTCTTGATGCTCTTTGGTTTGCTATTCTCATTTGTTGTGAATAACTGGTGTATACAGTGTTTTTTTTTAAAGTAGTTGCTTATATTTTTAGTTACTTTAATGTTCAAAGTGATGGAGTAAGATCATTTTAAAATATTTTAATGTATTCAATATATAATATTCTGAAAATGTATTTTTTAAAATATGCACAGATTTATTTAGGGAAGATTCCTTTGATTTTTAGGAAGCTTCTGCTGATAATTACACATTAAAATTACATTAGAAGGCAAGTTTTTCCCTCCTTGGGCTGATGAATAAATAGCAAGTTTTACTTTTTAAACATTTTGCCCTCACAGACCAAATTGAAATATTTGACAAATAGGGGAAATGTTAAAATCCAACTACCTTGACAAGTATCAGCCCTTTAAGATCATTATCTCAAATCCCTCTATGTCTAAAATTACAATTCAACAAATATTGTTTTATCATATGTATGTTTCATTTTATAAAGGGATAGAGATTGAGAGATACTTTTGGGGATGTGGAATGTCTTGTGATCATGTGAGGGCCCATTGTCGACAATGGATTTTCTTAATAATGGCCATGTTTGTTTCATGAATACTATGATTCACTTAATGACCATTGCAGAGGTCGTAAAATTAGATATAGTCACACGGTGACCTGCATAATGATTGGCACAACTTAGAACCATATTTCTAGGATGAATTTTAGTTGAGAAATATAAATCGAGAACTACCATACCTGTTGTTAGATCCCCAACTCACTTGTTGCCAGAAGTCCTCGACCTGAACTCCCACTCCAACCATAAAACACTGGTGACGAGGAGTGAGTTGGGGATCTAACACCTGTATTGTAGTAGAAAGAAACAAAAAAGAAAAAGGCTGAACTAGTATACTAAATGTATGAACTAATCCCAGTTTTGGTAGAGTACATAAACAGAAAAACCTGCATTTTTCATTCCAAATCAAGTGAAATTCATAATTCTTTTTCACAGTGAATTACATGGCTTTAATTCACATTGCTTTGATTCCTGGCCTCATTTTGTTTTTTAAATGTTTGGAAAGTGCTTCTATGTGGGGGTGTTCTATTCTATTAAAGTACCTTCATGGCATTTATTTGGTGTGATAATTGAATTTCTGTCATTGAAAAGTAAGAGGGATCTGCACTGGATTGATTTGGATTGTTGCTACTGTTATAAATGGTGGTTAGTTTTATACATACACTTTATCACTGAATTACGTGAGCAACTATCTTTAGAACTGCTTATAAGAGTTGTAAATTCTGTTACAATATCTAAGTATCCATCTGAAAATACCAATATTGTCTTGTAAATACTTTGTAAGCAGAATAGAATGTATAGCTTAGCATGGATTCACAGAACCAACCCCCTCACCCCCACCATCTTGAGTGCAATCTTCAGAGTCCTTTCAAAAGTTGAAATGAAATTGTAATATTGTAACTATTAGTATTTGGGAGAAACAAATATATGCTATTTTGATTACTCACTTTAGTATAATTTAAAATGAGTCAATTGTTGCTTTAATCCTAGCTGCATTCATTGTGAAATGTATCCTGCCCTCCAGCACTCTAAAAAGCTATTTATCACTTCATGGCAGCTTACCAGCCCAGTCTTGAAATATCTTAGAAAACTATCCTGAATAAAGATTATCCTTAGACATAGTCTACCTAACTGATATATTTTGGACTGATACATCCAGGATAGATTTCTAAGAAAACAGAAAGAGGCACATCAATCTGCCATTTTCTACCCATTCAAAAGCCGTGTGTGTGTGTGTGTGTGTGTGTGTGTGTGTGTGTGTGTGTGTTTTCTGTCTGTCAGCTGCCTTGATTAACTCTGCAGTTTTCTTGGCAAGGGTTTTGAAGAGGTTTGCCACTGCCTGCTTCTTAGGGCTAAGAGAGTGACTAACCCAAGATCAGGATCACAATCATGTCTAAAGCAGAACTAGAATTCACAGTCTCCTGGTTTCAAAACTGATGCCTTAACCACTACATCAATCTGGCTCTATCTGAAGAGTTAAGGATTGGGTTATTAGGCTGAACATCCTGCGACTGATTCTGACAGTCTATCTGTTCACTTAGAGATTTCCCTGAAAATATACAGCAAGAATTTTTAAATATTGTCAAGCCAAATACGTAACAGTAATGATCTTTAATGGGAAGAGTAACATAAGATGTTACTGTTCTATCAATTTCATGCATCGTTTGATTAATGATTGTGCTAAACTAGGGTATTGTTCTATTACGAGCTTTGTTTAGTGATTGAGATTACTAAGATTCTGGGTCAAAAAATCTAAACATAAAGCTCTCCCTCTCCCTGTCTCCAGTAAACACTTCGTTCAGAAATGATAATTTCTTCTCATCTATGTAGAAGCCCCTTGTGCTTGCTTCTATCAGTATGATTGCCATTTCCTTTTTAAGTGGCCATAAAACAGTTTAAGTTCAGTAAGTCTTCTTCCTGAGCAATAGCTTACAAATGAAGCACAACTCAGATATTAGCTACTTACTTGTATATGAAGCCTCTTATATGGATCTGCAACAACACAAGATGGAATGTCTGGGAAGGTAGCATAAATGCATATACAGTAGAATCTCTGGTCACGACCATAATTCGTTCCATAACTTTGGTTGCAACCTGATTTGGTCGTGATCTGAACCTAATTTTGGAAATTTGGCGCTTACAAAAAAAAATGGCACAGAAGGGGAAATTGGCTGTGGAAAAAAAATTGTGAATGTTTTGGTCAGAACCCGATTTTGTCAGGATCAGAAGTGTACGTAACCAGAGGTTCTACTGTACTCTGTCAACTCTGATCCCTCTAGTTTGTTTTGGCTACTTGGTTTTCAAAGACAAATTTTGAGACATGACTTCCTCTGCTTTATAAAGAAAGCAACTAGAAATTCAAATTAGTGAGGAATATATTTTCTTCTAAATGTGAAATTTACCCTTTATATTCTGGATATTAAAACTTAAAAATATTTTTTTTGCATGCATTTTGTACTCTTGTTTCTCCATGTGCATTAGTGAATGAAGTTGTTTCTTGTCTTAAAAGCCCTCATAAACATGAGTTTTATGGAGAACTGGTGTTTATTCTTTTTCTAAAGCAAGTACTTTCCTATTGTATGCAACTTAATTTGGTGTATGGAGACAAGCTATTTGCATACTTAATGAAGTTATATGGTGTCTCAGCTGTGAAAAGCTTTTGTGGTACATTAAATTGGAAACTCTTCGAATACTAGCTGGGTAATAAAAGCTACATATGGAGAGAAAAGGCACCTCCAGAGAGAACAGTTAATTTTCATACTATGAATAGTTAGGGTGACATTTTAAAATGCGAATTTAAAAAATGCTGATCGATATTAAAAAGGAATTGCATTTGGCAGTACAGGGTGTGATTTAAAATTCAGCTAATGAACTAATGCTTTAAAATATTTCCCTGTAATACAATGAACATTTTAATAACTGTTGGCAAAATAAAGAACTTGCAATTCTGAGCATAAAATAACAAAAATTAGGTATAATGAAAACTCTAAATATTTCAATATATTTCTATATCGATGCTTATATAAATTGGCATTTTATATTTGTCCTATTGGAAGTGAGAGTTAATATTTTTAATAATTTCAGAACAAGGGAATTTGGACTGTATACGACACAGTTTCAAAGATGTTGCTTGTTTCCTGCAAAAATATACAAAGGTAATCCCAAATCTCTATTGATTAGCTTCTAAACCCTAGGAACACAACCCATGGAGTCCCTGTGCATGCTTCCTAGCCTCTCCACTCCCCTCAGCTCCTGCTAATTTTTAGAGGCACATATATGCCACCATGAAATTTGAGCAATAGGATTCTTTCTCTGTTTTTATTTAACTCCTTATGCCCTTCTCCTGGTCTATCTTTGCCAGAAAGAGAGAATCAAGCTGCTAGGAGAATGAGGAAGATGGAGATCCTGTTAATACCTTAAACTCTTTTCCTTGTCCTCAGGTGAATGCCCTGGTGGCCATCAATATGCTGACTAGCATTTGGATCGGGTGTTGGCAACCTGCGGCCCCAGAGCCGCTTGTGACTCTTTGACCCCTCTCCTGTGGCTCCCTGCTGACCCGATCGCATGACATGCTCTCTGCTCCGAGAAGGCACAAGCTTCTCTGCAGAGCCATGCGGCTGAAGCGCTCCTAGCGTTTTTTCCGCATTGCACGTGACTGGCTGCTTTTTGCGATTCCATGTCCTTCACAGGCAACTCAGCACCAGCTGCAGTCCCCTTCGTGTCAGCTCAGGAAGGAGGGGAACAGGGAGGGAAGAGCTTCCCCCTGCGCAGCCCAGGCTCTCCTGCGCTACGCAGAGCAGCCTGCTACTCACTTCACTGCACAGTGGTGGCAGCGGGAAGAGGAGTCATCCCCACCGCCACCATGAACCCGGCCTAGGAGGATATCCCGCTTGGGTGCATGCACGAGAGAGAGAAATGAGAAAGAGAAAATGGGAGAAAAAGAGAAGCAGAGCCAGCCACAAATGAAGGTGAGGGGCAAAGAGGATCACTTCTCTCTATGATTTCTGCCCTTCGTTTGAGATCTGACAGCGTTGGTACTATCTGGTTCCTGTTGCTTCAGCAACGCAACTAGTCAGAAAGCAGTATTTATTTATTTAACGAAGGAAGGAAGGATGGGAGGGAGAAAGAAGAGAGAAGGGAGG
>JANHFM010001640.1:130644-141223 GCA_032468115.1 Grayia smithii | reverse complement strand
CTGTTTCCCATAGAAAACACCGGGAGCCACAAAACCTGGGTAGGCATGGCTGGGGGGTGTCATGTGACTAGGTGGGAGTGAGTGATATCAAGTTGGCCACACCTACCCAGGTTTTGTGGCTCCCGTTGTTTTGTTTTCTGTGGGAAATGGGTCCATCTGGCTCTGAGTGTTTAAGGTTGCAGACCTCTGGTTTGGATGTAGTGCATTTTAGAATTGGCCAGTCTTCAGTGACAAACTTAGATTTCAGAGAACGTAGCAGCTACTAAACTAGATTTTTTTTAAAGTGTGATTTTATTTATTATAATGAATAAGAATTTATTATATTCGTAATTTATTATTACAACTAAGCATAGAACAGATACTATATAGAACAATTGAAACACTCATTTATTATAATTATTCTGACTAATGTAAAATGACCTGATAAACTATGATATATAATAATATTCCTTATATCAGAAGTCCTCAATGCTTTTGTCACCAGGGACTAGTTTTGTGTAAGACAATTTTTTCCACAGATGTGGAACTCCTATCTGTCACACTCCTATGAGAATCTAATGCCTGATTATCTGAGGTGGAACTAAGGTGGTGATGGTTCCTAACTGCCCAGGGGTTGGAGACCCATGCCCTATATAATCGAAGTTCAGGCAATAATTTGTTATAAAGAAATTTCATAGGAGCCTATAAAAAAGAAATATTTAATGCTTTTTTAAAACTTTAAATTATGTGATTCCAAGTGTAATCTTGGTGGTTATTAAAAGAAACAGAAATTGGTAAGTAAAAGTTCTTAACTGTGACATTAGTGACAATAAAATTAGACATATTGGGATAAGGTAGTTGGAAGGAAAGCATTATATTTTCTCTGACTTGTTTTATATGTTAATGAATAAAATAATAAATAAATAAAAATGGATTAGAAAAAATGTACAAAAAATATGCAGAATATAACTGTATTTCTCCTGCACCAGTAATGCACGTTAATTTCCTATAATGGTAATTATGAGTGGCCTTGTGTACAGAATATGAAGTTCTTAACTTTTTATAAAGCAGCTTTATATTTTAAGGTATGATTATCATATCAGGATTGTGTCAAACCCCGACTGGTTTGTCATACCTGGGGGGAAGGGGAAATTGGACAGTGGTGGCAGGAACAGCTGGCCAGCAGCCCAGGCAGTGAAGAGGTGCTCAGCTGGGACGGCATCAGCCCCAGTGCAGCATGAAGCAGCAGCAAAGAAGGCAACACAGCTGACTGGTGGCCTTTTGGGACCCAGCTGGTCGGCACTAGAAATATATTGCTGCATTTTTAAACTATAAAGCCATTTGAGAAACAAGTGAAAAAATGTTGAAAAATGAATTCAAGAAGTAAAATTCATGGTTTTTGTTACCCAAACCCATTGATTTTCCAAACTTGAATATTTCAATTATTTTTTTCACATGAAATATATAACTTTCACTTTTTAATTTCTTATAATTAAACTCTTGTTTTCTCTTAAAATGTGGTATCTCTTAAAGAGGTTAAAATTTCAGATACCTTGGCTGCTAACACATCGGGGAACATTGCTTAGTTAATACAGGTAGCCCTTGACTTACAACAGTTCATTTAGTAACTGTTCAAAGTTACAACTGCACTGAAAAAGGAGACATGATAATTTTTCACACTTACAACCATTACAGCATCTCCATGGTCAGTCACATGGTCAGAATTGAGACTCTTAGAAACTGACTTATATTTATTGAGTCAGTTACAATGTCCCAAGTTCATGTGATCACTTTTTGCAATCTTCTGGCAAGCAAAGACAATGGGAAAGCCAGATTCAGTTTTCAACCAAGTTACTAACTTAACTATTGCAGTGATTCAACCGTGGCAAGAAAGGTTGTAAAACTGGATCAAAACTCACTTAACAAATGTCTTACAGCAACAGAAATTTGGATTCAATAGTCCTCAATAAGTTGAGGACTAACTGTACATGTTACAGTTGTATATTTTGTCACATGTGCATTGAGGGCATGTCATACTTAAATGAAAATCTTAAAAACCAAGCATAAAAATCAACTAATTTAAAATATGTAGAAATTCTTACCCATTATTTTTAAATTTGAATTATATCACAAAATGAATTCTATATATAATTTGGAATCAAATTGCAGGGTTTATTATGCCTCACAGTCTTCAAAACAGAAAATAAATATCTTAATTTAAAAAACCTAGATCTATCAAAGGTATTATGCATGTTTTCCAAATGGGTTCAGAGAGTAATAAAGGCAGAAGTCTCACTCCACAGAAATACAGATGTTAAAATAAAGGCTGGTATGGTATAGGTTTTTCTGAGATGAGAGATCCCTGGCAAGAAATCGGCTGTACCTGTTAAAAATTGGGAAGAATGGTTTTGGAAAATACTAATTTACAGGAGGTAAAACTAAATGATGTAGGTAGGAGAACACAGTCTACAAAATAGTTCAGTGCTAAGAACTGAAATGGGGTTGAAGGGTATGTAGAGAATGCAGAGACCTCTAGTAAGGAATACATAAATACAGAAAAGAACAGGTCAAATTATGTGACACAAGAGTTTCAACAACTTTATACAAATGCATAGTGTATGGAGGACATATGTTAAGAAACACATTTGTTACTACAGAAGACAAATGAGATTTAGTAGGTATTGCTGACACTTGAAAAATGCTGGGGAATGTAGATGATGTTACATCGTCTTTCCTGCCCTCCCACATATCAAGGCTGCTGATACTGTTGTACTGACCTATGAACTGCTTTCCATCCTCCCCTCAATCTTAAACATAACCCTTGAAGTTCTCTATCTATAACATTTGTCCAATACATAAAAAGACATTCAAGAATCAATCTTTTGGACTATGTAATACTGATAACAGTATGCCACTGAACTTCCTCATGTAGAAGTCTTTGAAATATAATGGAACTCTTTTTTATTTTGGATTGCTTCTATTTTATAAGTTCAAAGAGTTCTTTTCTTTTCATAGCAGGCCAAATGCCAAGCTTTTTCTCTGAGAAGCTTTCCTAACAAGTTTAAATCAGTACAAATGGGAACAGAAGTTAGAAAAAGTATAGGGAAACCTTTATTTTCTTTTTTCTTCCAAGTATGGCAGAAAGCAAAATAAAATCATGTAATTGAGTATTTTAGGCAAGATGGCTAGCAATGACAGAATCTTTGTACAAGTCTGAGAAATAAATTGTCTAAGAAATAGTGTAAAAATATTGATGATCATTTGTTTTTTATCAATTATCTCTAAATAGGGCTAGAAATAAATTAAAGTCTGGGCATCGTTCTATTTAACAGCCACATCCTCCCACAAGTCAGAGTGACCAGTCTGCACTATAGGACTCTTTATATACTGAAAAAACTGTCATATAAAAATATAAGTAATTTCTGCTGTTAATACACATGTAATTCATACCACAGAGGAGGCTCTTACCTAATTTCTGAGGATTTTCTAGAAATCAGAATGTTGACAATACAGCTGCAACCACAAACTTTAACAGTTAGTCAGTTTAGCTTTGAAAAGGAATGAGTTATTTGAAAACACCATTCAAAAGAAGATTGCAAATAGTCTTGAACATAAAACTAGTTGGGTAGGTGGATATAGTTTACTTGCCCAAGTGACCAGTGACAGAAGTGGGAAGAATTACAGCAGCCACCATTTTTCCCAATCTTTTCCTTCTGTTCAGATTTGAATCTAAATGGCTAAAACAGGCAGGCAGTGATAAGAAAGAAAACTTGGAGGAAACATTAGAAGCTAGAATATTAATTGCTTCATATAAATATTTGAATATATTACCAGCAGCCAGCATTGCAGGGATTTATTTTACCTATCACAAACAATTTCATTACCTATTTTTTCAATACAAAAGGCATTCAACAATATTATGCAAAATTTAAAAATTTAAAACTAATTATGGAATAAGTTATATTAGTAGGCTCAATTCTCACGAAAGTGTGGAACGTGTACACAAAATAATAGAGAAAAACAGAATCTTAATGATTTCAAAGGGAAAAGTTTGATGTCATACTTGAAATCTCTGTTTTTTAAAATATTCATAATTTTTCATTTTGTTTGTGTCCTGTATATATTCAAATGTTTTTGTATAGTGATGCGTAAAATGTATTTCAAATACTGTGCAGCCTACTTTAAGAGAAATAAAAATTAACATATACAGTACATATATCATACAAAAATGCTTGTGTTATTTGCCAATCCTGATAAGAGTATTTTATTTTCCAGCTAATAAACTGGGATGAAAATGTGGGAGAAGTACATACATTTTGAATCCAGAAAATATTTTTCTTTTTTTGTTCTACCCTATTCTTCCCTCATAAAAATTCAGAGATGGTATCATTTCTTCTTTGAAAAAGTATCAAATCTTTTTAATAAAAATGAGATAGGATGGGCAGAATCTTGATTGTAGCAAAAATATTGGAGTATATAAATTTGTTTCTTTAATCAGACATCTTTGCTGATTGAAATTGGTTATCTCTAAAATCTCTTACTGAGAAAAAAATAGCCTTCATTAACTTTATTATATTTAAAATAACTGGACATATTGGCATTTTTTATTAAATTCATTTTGGATTTTATTTTTTCTTTCTTTAGGAATGATTTGCTGATGGTGTGTCGCCAACTGAACATGGAAGAATCTGTGATTGAAATCATGCATCAGCTTGGTGCAGATGAACATGGAAAAATTTCCTTTCAAGATTTCACACGATGTCGTATGCAGCTTGTGCGAGAAATCAGGAAGGAAGAAGTGGAACTTTCTGTGAAATTGGATGACCCATGTAAAAAGAAAACATTAAGGGATAGAGTAGCTTCATGGCCAACCAGCAGCAATAACAGTTTAGGTCAGTGTGGTTTAATTATACCTATTACCTAAAAGTCCAACACAATTAGGAAGATTAAATACAGTATTTGTATATTTAATTTATTTTAAAAGATTGATAGACCTATCAGAGTATCAAATATTTTGAAATCTGGTTCAAAGTCGAGTATGAAATAGCTACCACGATACTTGTAATATTATTTATATTGCAAATTATGCTGATTGCCTTTAAATTATACCTCAATTCATACTAATTCTGGGTTGTAAACTACAATAAATATGTTGAAATCTTAAATTATTACTAACTAAAAACTCTGAAGAGAAAACACTATTTTTTGCATGTTCCTAAGAATCAGTCTGTTGCAGGCATACTATATTGGAAACTACTAGACACATGTGGAGTTTTGAAAACATTTTATAAGCAATCTCTTAAAGTAACTGTTTAGTGGTCATCACAGTCTTAAATCATTCCTTGGCTAGAAGGTATATTGAAATTCCACCCTACAACTATTTCTGATCTTCCAGTATTATCCCATCTCCTCCTATTTAAGACAGCAGTTCTGTTCAAAAATGAAATCTTATGAAAGGTTACTCAAACTTTCTTCTGTATTTAATGATGTTTGTTCATTTCTGTGCAATACTTTGGAGCATTTGTAAACATGTTATTTAATATCATAATTATCAATTTGAAAATATTTAACAAATATCAGAGTGATAGATGGCTAAATACATTTCCAAAGTAGTGAGCTGCAATTTTCTAATTTTTTTAAAAGATTACCTCTGAGTATAGGCATGGCCTAGAAGTAGCCTTGCAGATAGATATTACACTTGAAGCCTATCCTTTAGTTTTTAAGATGCTATCTTTTATTTATATAATATGAGGTGGTTCTTTTAGATACCCACCACCAGTAATGATAATACCTTTATCTTTCCTTTGTTGCTACTATTACAAATAGTACTTAATAGTACTCTCACTTAACACCTACCTTTAAATCTATAGTCTACAGTATACAATTTCTATACTGATCACTATGACTACAGTATGTGCACATCTAAGAATCCTAAGAATCCTAAATCAATTCTTTTATACTTGTTGTTGCAAAGTCTTTAGCTGCTATTTAGCCAACTTCTCCCCAATTGCTGCTGAAGCATTGACTTTGCATAGTCTTTGAGGGAGGCAAAAAAAATGTAGTTGTGATTTCAAGAAATTTGTAGTAGAAGTATTAATTCTCAAAGATATGATGTTGGTGACCCAGAAACTAGATTTTTTTTCCTAGTCTCTTTTATTTTCTATTTGATAACTTGAGGCAATTTCATTTCTACTTTGTATGAAAATTATAGCTTTTTCTTTCCTACATAGCCAGGATGTATTCTTTTATATAACATAGCCCTTTATGTTTTTTAATCTGTTGATATAACTTGAAAGCACTTTGCAACCTGCAGCTTTTTAATATAAGTATAAATAACATAGATTGCAAAAATTGTGCATTTGTAAAAAATGTGAAGTAGCTATCAGCATGGCAGTTTTAGTGTATAATAATATGCTATGTTTACAATTCTGGCAAGTGGCAACATCACCAAAGAACCTATGAATTTAAATGCTGGGAGATTTGAACTGAAGAACATCTACAGAACTGTGTTTCTTGCCTAGGTTATATCGCTAAATAGTAGACCATGAAGGAGAAAAGTATATTTATTCCCTACATAATATGTAGTTCTATTTCCCTTAAGGTAAAGGTTCCCCTCGCACATATGTGCTAGTCGCTCCCAACTCTAGGGGGTGGTGCTCATTTCCGTTTCAAAGCCAAAGAGCCAGTGCTGTCCGAAGACGTCTCCATGGTCACGCGGCCAGCATGACTAAATGCCAAAGGCATGCCAAATGCTGTTACCTTCCCACCAAAGATGGGAAGCTACTTGCATTTTTAATGTGCTTTCGAACTGCTAGGTTGGCAGAAGCTGGGACAAGTAATGGGAGCTCACCCCATTATGCAGCACTAGAGATTCAAACTGCTGAACTGTTGATCTTTCGATCGAAAAGCTAAGGTCTTAGCCACTTAGCCACCACATCACCATTTCCCTTAGTCCTATATAAAATGTAAGCATCATGTTTTCTAATGAATTTCTCATTTCTTATTTAAAAAATCACATGAAACATCTATTTAAGTCCTGTTAAAACATCATAACTTTGACATTGCTCATTTAAAGTATAAAGAATTGACAGTACAACTTGAGAAATTTGTATTATTTTATATCTATCCTTTTAAGACCAGTTAATAAAATAACCAGATTCTAAACCTACATGTATTGTTTTCAATTGCTTTATAAAAATAGCTGAATGCTTGAGACATTAAACTACACCTTGAAAATATACTAAGCAATTTTTGGCTAGTTTCTATTTTTATTAATGAGAGTTCTATGCTGCCACATTTTAGATTGATTGAGCAGTGTACTGGGGATGTGGGGGGACATTAAAAATGAAGAAAGGCAAAGTAAAGCAAAAGCAAAGAAGAGATAACTTGTCATGATAACATGTTTTGCAAGTGCAGCTATTGTTTGTATTATGCATTTGTTTTGTTCTGCTTCCAAAGCTTCTGTTCAGTGTCCTTCGTCCTATATGGCAGGGGTGTCAAACTGGTGGCCCGTGGGCCGGATGTGTCACATGCAGGCCACGTCCACCCCAGCTCTGTGAATGAGGAAAACTTCGTGAAATGTCACAGGACAGCAATGTGATGTGGTGAGTTTGACACCCATGCTATATGGCATACTGTTATCCAGGATGGATGGATGGATGGATGGATGGATGGATACAATATAAATAAAAGTGGAGGACTTCTATATGCATCAGATCTTACTGGGGACATGTTCATATTTCATAAGTGCTTAAGTTAATATTTTCTGCTGGTTTTTCTTTCTTACTAAAATAAATCTTATCAAAGGCTGGTAAAAAGCTTCTAAGAGATTAGAGAAGTGGCGAAGACTGGGAATCCAAAGCTTTTTCATTCTTTTCTTTTTCATCCTTTTCTCGTTGCGCCATTTTGGGATATGTGCTTGTCACCATAAATCAGTTCCAGCTGCGTAATCTGGCAGATAGGAGAAAAAGGATTGATTATTTACTTATATGTTAGATGTTTAGTCTGCCTTTATTATATTATAAGTAACTCAAGGCATCAAACATAGCTAATATTCCTTCCTCCTATTTTTCCAGAAGAATAACCCTGTGAGGTAGGTTGAGCTGAGAGAGAAGAACTAGCCCAAGTTCACCCAAATAACTTTTCTGTAAAGCGGGACTAGAACTCATTCTCTAGTTTCTAGCCTGGTACCTTAACCATTAGAAAAATGCTCGGGAGGCGGAGGGGAAAGGGAAAGGGAAAGGGAAAGGGAAAGGAAAGGAAAGGAAAGGAAAGGAAAGGAAAGGAAAGGAAAAGGAAAGACCTGCTTCCCCCTTTCTTACTTTTTTCAGAAAAGATCCTAAAACATTTTGGTTTTGTAGATGTATTGGGAATGTATTTCAGAACAGCTGCAAGGTGATGCCTAACCATTCATATACTGTAATGGCCACAATGGCAAAAACGACTAAGAAATAAAATCATTTTATTAGAAGCCATCCTGATGCTCCCTAATGCTACCAACTTCCAACTTACTCTAGGCTTTTTTTCCAGGATAATGGACATACTTTCTACCTTTCTGGAAAGTACTGAACTATAGGTAACCACTACTTTGATTTAAGGTAAATACCTATGCTTCTGTCCATAATGAGAACTAGCACAATAATTCATAAATTGTTTGTGAACAAGTAACAATCTATCTCATCTTTTATCATTATGATAATAAAAATATATTTACACCAAATAATTTACTTTCTGCAATACTTTTACAACAGATGAAATGAAAAAGCTGCACAGTTTGCTGGTAAAATATTTTTTTATTTTGCTTAACTTCATAATACTTATGAAAATATTTTTCATAATTTGAAGAGAATTATTTTCTTATCCAACATGGCAGAAGTCATTCCGTATTTTTCAGACTATAAGACGCATCTTTTTACACCCAAAAAGGGTGTGAAAATCTGGGTGTGTCTTATACACCGAATGTATACAGTTACTGCGATGGTGGCAGCAGCAGCAACAGCAGCAATGGTGGCAACAACAGACAGCTGCTGCCAGAAAGCCCGCACTGCCCCCCATTGCTATTGCGTCTGCTGCCGCCACCAGAAAGCCTGTACCGCCTCCCATCACTGCTGCTCCTGCTGCCGCCGCCGCACCACTGGGCGCATTGCTCCCGGTTCGGCCTGGTTCATACGATCCGGTAGTGGTGACAGTGTGATGTCACTGAACCGGTTCTCTGCAGCTGGGAGCTGGGCCCACCCATGCGCCCGTACTTACTTTTTGTCTCTGTTTTTCTGCTCTGCGCTTCCACAGAGCGCTTGTTTTGAGTTTTTTCAGCTAGATTAGTTACTGCACATGCGCAGAGTGTGCATTTGGCGCGTGCATGTGCGAGCGAAATGAGCTCGTGTACCGAACGCGCAAAGTGCGTACATGAAAAGAACCAGTAGTAAAGGTAAGTGAACCCACCCCTGCCGCTGCCCCGCCTCGCTGCTGTTGCTTCTGCTGCTGCCCCTGCCATTGCTGCTGCTTCTGCTGCAGCTGAATAGACTGTTAAAAAAAGGTTCCGAGGATCACGGGGCTCAGCTGAGCCCTGCGATCCTCAGAGCTGTTCTTTTTAAAAGCATTATTTTACAGCCTATTTGGCAGAATAGGCTGTAAAAAAATGCTTTTAAAAGTAAAAAGAAAGGCTCCAAGGATTGTGGGGTTCAGCTGTGATTGACCACTCCTTGGAGCCTTTCTTTTTAAAAGCATTTTTTTAACAGTCTATTTGGCAGAACAGGCTGTAAAAATGCTTTTAAAACTAAAAAGAAAGTCTCTGACAATCAGGCAACTCAGCTGTGATTGTCAGAGCCTTGTCTTTTAACCTTTTAAAAGCATTTTTTACAGCCTATTCTGCCGAACAGGCTGTAAAAAAATTGCTTTAAAAAAGTAAAAAAAAAAGTTGGTCACGCCCACCCAGTCACATTACCCCGCCCCCACCAAGTCACACCCACAGAACTGGTAGTAACACATTTTAGTTTTCACCACTGGGGGGAGAGCTACATAGTTATTGGGGGACACCTCAATTTAGAGGACAAGCACTGTACATATCAGTAGTTGTAGGCAGTGGTGGGCTGCAACCGGCTCAACAACTGGTTCGGTGATTGCATGCTTTGCTTGCGTGCGCGCCTAACACATTTGCGCACAGTGTTCAAAATACAGCAATTTGAAACTCAGCTGCTTACCTTCTAAGGCAGCCCCGGTAAGTAGAACAGCAGAGGCACGGAAATCAGCTGTGCCGTTTCGAATCAGCTGAGCCAGAAAGAAGGAAATATAGGACAGGATAGAGTGGGTGGGCGAGGCAAACTGATTTTTGGAACTACCAGTTCGCCCGAACCGGTCCGAACTGGCAGCAGCCCACCAGTGGTTGTAGGCTATCCTTCACTCAAAGGCTTTCACTATTTTGATTATGATTACAGGTATTCCTCAACTTACAATAATTCATTTAGTGACTGTTGGAAGTTACAATGGCACTGAAAAAAGTGACTTGATTGTCTAAATCAAGAGCTGAGGTGGCACAGTGGTTAGGGTGCAGTACTGCAGGCTACTTCAGCTGACTGCTAGCTGCAGTTCAGCAGTTCAAATC
>JANHFM010001640.1:88514-110942 GCA_032468115.1 Grayia smithii | reverse complement strand
GACGTCTCCCCCACATCAACTACTCTCTGAAGGACCCGGCGACCAAATGCTGCATCGGCTGAAGCGAAAGCATCCAGTCTGTAATACCTAATGAAGGGGGAGGGCGAAGTCCATGCCACTGCCCGACAGATTTCCAGCCAGGATGCCTGCGCCGCCCAAGCCGCCGAAGTAACTGCGCTGTGCGTCGAGTGAGCCGTGATCCAGTGAGGACGAGGAAGAGACCGTAAATCGTTGGTTTTGGCAATCACCAAACGAATCCAACGACCAATAGTTGATGAAGAAACCTTAGCGCCCAAGGAAGACGGAGAAAATGACACAAACAAGGCCTCCGACCGTCAGAATTCCGTAGTACATTTAATGTATATCCGAAGAACTCTCCTCACGTCTAGGCAATACCACTTGCGCTCCAGACGATGAGAAGGCTTAGAGCAGAAGTTCGGCAAAACTAGCTCCTGTAACCGATGAAAAGGGCTATTCACCTTCGGCACGAACGCCGGGTCCAAGCGAAGGACGACACGATCAGAATGGAAGATACAGAAGTCGCTGCGCACCGACAAGGCTGCTATCTCCGATATACGCCGTGCCGAAGTGACGGCCACTAAAAAGGCGACCTTAATAGTCAGGAGTCGTAAGCTCACCGTTCGGAGCGGCTGTTACGGGGCCGTGGTCAACAATGACAAGACTAAAGACAAGTCCCAAGTCGGGTATCTGTGCAACACCGGTGGAGACAAATTTGAGGCCCCCTTCAGGAACTCCCGGACCAGAGGATGCTTGGCCATGGACCTACGTGTCCCGATCGAACGGACGGAAGCTATGGCCGCCACCTGTCGTCTTAGCGTGTTGGTGGTAAGTCCCTGATTGAGTCCTTCTTGCAGGAAACGAAGTACGTGAATAACCGTCGCCCGAACCGGATTGACGGGTACCTTGGCACACCAGGCACAGAAGGCCCTCCATGTGGCAGCATAAATACGGTTGGTTGAAGGCCTCCGTGCCGCCTGAATAGTGTCTATAACCTCATCCGGCACGCAAGCTGCCCTCAAAGATCTCCGGACAACCACCAAGCGGTCAGTTTCAGCCACTCCACATCTGGATGTAGCAGCGTCCCTTGACTGAGTTGTCAACAGGACGGCAGTTGTCAGCTGTAGCACGGGCCGCCGCAACTCAACTCCTCCCTGACAAAGTGTCTGAACTGCAGCCAGATCTAGCGGCACTAAAGGGATAGGACGGCCAGCAGCTGAAGCACGAGCCACCTGAGGGCAAACTTAAGTTGCGGACAGACTCCTTGCCCAATTAGCGGCGCAATAGCAGTCAAGCGCCTGTCAGCTGTAGCGCGGGCCGCTTCGCGCTGCTGACACCGGAGCCATTAAAAAAGGCGCGAAGCTTGACAGCGCCTTAAAATGGCGGGCGGCAGCTGAAGACAGCCAAAAAAGCTGCCGGGAAGGGATCAAGGGGGTGATCGGAGCGCACACGACTGCTAGCGGCCTTAGCGTGCTGCCCAGGCTACCACCAATGAAATAAAACCCTTAACTGAAAGGCCACTGGGAACAAAAAGGAAAGGACAGCAACAGAATCAAAGGAGCAGGATCGGGAGAAAAGGGATAAAACACCGTCTCCCAGCCACACTCAGTGATTAGCCAACAAGCACACACACAGACAACCTTCCTTTCTACACCTACACTTTACATACACAAATACTCACACAGACCAACCAAAAAGGAGATATTAGGTAGAGCCTAGGTCGAACACACCTGTCCAGCTGAACGGACCGAGCAAAAAGCTGGATTCCCTGGCAAGGAGGCGGGATTAATCAAAATTTGACAGGCTCAGTCCATTAGCTGATAGGCGAGTTCAACCCAGTCCGGCTGATGTCTCCAGCCAATACGAAGAACAGGTACCTATACTGGGCAGCAATGATATAAAAAGATGCCAGAGGCAGTTTAGCAGCAATGGCAAAGGCATAAATTCATACAATGCAAGAGAAGGCAATTGGAAACTACTCCTGTATTTTTACCAAGACAACCATATGGAGAGAAAATATAAAATGACTGGTGATAAAGTGCTGGCCAATAAGACCCTCAGGTAGAATGGGACTCAATATGCTACTGAAGAAGACCTGAGGCTCTTTTGAAATATTAATACTGTTTATGACATGGCTAAATTAAAGCCTTTGATATGTCTAACTGCTAATGCTGCCATTCAGAAAAAGCTGCAAAGACAGGATTATAGTAGAAACACTAAACATAAGAAGCCTGAACAAGGATAGATGAAATGACTATAAATTGACATATTAAACATTAGCAAATTGAGACGGTCAGGAATCAAACAGTTTCAGTTAAAAGATCACACCATTTATTACTCATGACTTGAAAAACAAAGAGGAAATTGTGTTGCTTTTATAGTTTGGAAATGTATAGCAAGAACAGTATTTGCTTACGGTACAATCAGTGCTGAATAATAATGATTAGACTTTGTGGGCAACCCTTTATTATGACAATCATTCAGGTTTGTTCCAAACACTGATGCAGAAGAAGTGGAGGCTGACGACTTCTAAGATCAAGATCAAGCTGAAATTGACAGAACATGCAAACAAGATGCTGCTTGTGACTGGAGACTGGAATGTCAAAGTTGGAAACATGAAAGAGGAAAATGTAGTTGAATTATATGGTTTAGGAAACTGAAATGAAGCAGGAGAATGAATACTCAATTTCTGCCACTCCAATGATTTCTTCATAGCTAATAGTCTTCAAACAACAAAATGATACCTCTATATACATAGACATCACCAGATGGAGTATATAGCAATCAAATTAACTACATTATTGCTGAAAGGAAAGAAGGAACTCAACTAAAGCCTCAAAGACATGGCCAGGTGCTGACCTGGAACAGATTATAAACTGCTCATGTTGCAAGCTCCAAGTTAAGCTAAAAAAAGGATAAAGCCAGTCAGTTTCCATAATATGATCTTAAACATATATCTATCCTTTTCAAAGAGATGACTAAGCATCATTTTAACATTCTGAATTTCATTCACAGAGAACCAGAGGGATTATGGAATGAACTTAAAGACATTGTTAAGGATAAATGTGAAAAAAGATCACCAAAGATGAAGAAACAGACGAAAGCAAACTGGGTGTCAGAAAAAAATCATAGAAATTACCAAGAAGAAAACAGAAGCCAAAGCCAAGAAAGACAAAACTCTCACAAAAAGAATTTAAAGTATTTCAGAAAGCTGTTCGAAGAGACAGGAAGCAATATGTAAAGACTCAGAAGAAGGAAAGAAATGAGGCCAAACAAGGAATGCCTTTACCCTTGCATTGGTATGATAAAAGAGGCTAATAGACATGTGGCTTTCCTCATGCAGTGCCTAGAGGTTGTGCAAGTCTGGATGGAGGAAACAGGCTTCAACTGAACCCTGGAAAGACCGAATAGCTTTGAATGGATAGAGCTTTGAGATTCAGGACTTAAATATCTTTAATTCTGGATGAGGTTGCTTGTTTCCAGGTACAGTTTAAGGTATGGGTTTAAAGCTTTAAAGCCCTTCAGGCCATTGGTCCAAGCTATCTGAGGAACCATCTTATCCCAATGGGATTGGCCCACCCCAACCATGGCAATAGAAAGAGCATGCTGCAGATCTTGTTGATCAAAGAATTTTGACTGATGGGATCCAGGAGAAGAGCCTTCTGTGCCATGGCTCCTGCTGTTTGGAACATCATACTCAACCAAGGTGAGATCTGCATCCACCCTCCTGACCTTCCATAAGGGTCTGAAAAGTTAGCCTAGAGTCTCAATGTGGATGCAGACTGGAGGTGGCTATCAGATTAGAGATGACTTTGTGCTCCATTCCTTCCATCTTTTATTGTAATAATTATTACTACTGTGTTTTCTCAAAAATAAGACACTGTCTTATATTTTTTGAACCCTGAAATAAGCACTTGGCCTTATTTTTGGGGAGGTCTTATTATTTTGGGGCAAGTGGAGCAAGATGGGGTCCTCTTGCCATCTTACCTGATTTCCAGCTCTGTATTTAAATATTTTTGGGGAGGGCTTATTTTCGAAGGGAGGCTTATTTTAGCACATGCGCTCAAAACCCTGATTGGGCTTATTATCAGGGAAAGTCTTATTTTTTGGGGAAAAGTATTTATTTAGCATTTTAATGTTGATCGGTTTTTAGTAATGGTAAGCTAACCACAACTTGCAGGACTTGCAGGACCACCTTCTGCCTTCATCCCACCGCCCAGTGCGCTCACAGAGCTGCCCTCCTCAGGGTACCATCCACCAGACAATGTTGGCGGGCGGTCCCCAGGACGAGGGCATTCTCTGTGAGTGCACCCACCCTCTGGAATGAACTCCCCACCAACCTCCGGACCGCACCTGACCTCCGCTCCTTTCGCCGCGATCTAAAGACTTGGCTTTTTAACCAAGCTGGCTGATGTAGTCGATTTTTTATGGTTTTTATTGCTGTTTTTAGTGTATCTTAAATTTTTATTGTTTTATTGGGGTATCTGAATTATTGCATTTATTTTAATTCTGTTTTTAGTCTATTGTTATATTTTCTATTTGTGATCCGCCCCGAGTCCCTCAGGAGATAGGGCAGCATATAAATGCGATAAATAAATAAATATGGCAAGAGAAAAAAACCCAAGAATTAGATAAAAATTACTGCAAAATGCTAAAGAAAGAGGAGGTTTGGATTTATCAATTTTGAAATTGTACTTCGTTTTGCTTGGCTTAAAAAGTGGACAATTCTACTTGTTGCTTGATCTGGAAGGTCATGAATTAAGATTTGGATGGCAAGTCTACTTATGGTATGATAAGATTAAAATACTGATTTCAATAACCAGTTTTGCTAGACATTCCATCCTAAGAGTTTGGAATAAATTTGAAGTAAGGTTCTTTAAAGGTAACTCTGGTTGTCACGCCAAGGTTTCTTTAGAAAAGAAATGGTGGTAAGGCCAGACTTGTGGATTTAGGGTCAACAATACTTTTTAATTATGCTGAACCTACCCTCAAATCCAAAGTGAAGTTGGAATTAGAAGAATGTGTCTTTTATTGATTAACATATTTACAATTGAAAGAAATGTTTAAATTAGATTTTAAAAATTATGGATTTGACTTTGTAAAAAATGAATTGAAACTCTATTGTGTGGAAACAATGAATATACTGTATTATTGCTAAGTTTTATAAATTGTGATTGAAATTGAATTTTGAGAATGAATATGTGAAACATTGTATGATCTGTGGGCAAAGAATTTTACATATAATATATGTCAAGGTTCCAAGTAATGAACCCAACCAATCCAGCAACTCTGAAAATTTTAGCTTTCTCAAAGAACTGCTTTATTGAGTACATCATTTTGGCACAGTTGAAAAACAAAACCAACTCTGGCTAATTCGTGAGCTTTCAGTATAATTAAAGAATGGACAGCTCCTTTCCTCCTTATCACAGGTCACCTTGCCCAATTAGGTGTTCTGGCATCTCCTTGGTAACCTCTTCCAGTCTCTGTTGGGATGACTTTGGTAATAAGATAGTAAATTGTTGGTATCTGGTCTGACATTCCAAGCTCCATCTTCCCCCCAAAGTGTGTCAAGCTGAGAAACAGAGAACATGGCTTTAAGAGGCCTGGTCCTTTTCAAAGTTGATATTATAATGCTTGAACACTGGGAAAAACATGTGGATGAAGGATTTAAAAATTAAATTATCGTATTTTTTGGAGTATGAGACACAGCGGAATATAAAACGCACCTAGATTTTAGAGATTGAAAACAAGGAAAAAAGTATTCTGAACTATTATTTAATAAAATACCAGTATAGCATGATAATTTTTGAAGACCTCTAGGTTAGGGCAAAGGTCCTCAAACTTGACAGCTTCAAGGCTTGTGAAATTCCTGGGACTTGAAGTCCACAAGCCTTAAAGTGTCTAGTTTGAACACCTCTGGGTTAGGGCAAGGGTCCTTAAACTTGAGTTTGAGCAACAGCTGAGTTGCCTGATTGTTGGATACTTTTTTTTTTACTTTTAAAAGCATTTTTTTACAGCCTATTCTGCCAAATAGGCTGTAAAAAAATGCTTTTAAAAAGAACTGCTCAGAGGATCGCAGGACTCAGCTGTCAATCACAGCTGAGCCCTGTGATCCTCGGAACTGTTTTTTTACAGCCTTTTCGGCAGAAGCAGAAGCAATGGCGGGGGTAGGGGTGGCAGCAGCAGAAGCAGCAGCAATGGGGGGTGGCAGCAGCAGAAGCAGCAGCAATGGGGGCGGGGGCAACAGCAGAACCAGCAGCGATGGGGTGGGGGCAGCAGGGACAGCAGAAGCAGCAGCAATGAGGGGTGGTCTGGGCTTTCTGACAGAAGCAGCAGCGATGGGGCAGTTTGGGCTTTCTAGCAGCGGCGGCTGTCTGTTGTCGCCATTGATGCTGTTGCCACCGCCATTGATGCTGTTGCCGCCGCCATTGATGCTGTTGCCGCCGCCATTGATGCTGTTGCCACCGCCACCATCGCAGCTACTGCCCCTCCCCTTGCCTCACCGAATATACATTTGGTGTATAAGACACACCCAGATTTTCACCCCCTTTTTTGGGGTAAAAAGGTGGTCTTATACTCCGAAAAATACAGAAAATTATAATTCAAAAGATTTTCTTTTTACATAAAATGATGTACCATTGGTATCTTAACACCAGATAAATTGTCAAAAATGCATAAAGGCGCTTCAGAAGTATGCTGTAAATGTAAATCTAAATAAGGAACTTTTTAACCTTTTTAATCTGTAACAAAGCGAAGAAATATTGCAATATTGCATTATTACAGGAGATTCTTAAAGTGGTAAAACACTTTTTTTTAGGCCTAATGGACAGAGAGGTTGGAAAAAAATTGAACTTTGATGTTATATATGCAAAAAAAGAAAAGATACTTTAATTCCCACAGTGGAAGACTGGCTACAAAAGCTGATGGAATTGCAGAGATGGCTAAATTGACTGTTTTAATTAAAGAAGAGAACACAACTAATTTTGTTTCTACTTGGAAACCGCTTCTAGATTTTATGCTTGAGGTGCAAAAAATATGAAACTTTGATTTTGAGTTTTGCTTATTAGATGGGTTTGTTTTTATAGACATAGCTAGTGCATATTACTATGTAAAAGTAAAAAGTAGAGGTTGTATGTTATTACCTCATTTCACTGTGGTAAAAAAAGTCTGAAGTAAATGCTTTTCTTTTTCTTTCACCTTTAATCAACACTTTTTCTTCTTCCCTTTTCCTTCCTTTTACATTATTTTCATTTTTCCTTGTAATTTATATTTTGATTAACTAATAAAATTCTAAAAAAATAATAATAAACCTTTACTAGAGAACAGATATAATAGAATATGATACAACAGTTATAACAGAGGTTTTATTCAAATTTATTGAAGCAGAAAATTCATATTAAATATATTAAATAATTCCTTTTGTATTATCAATTTGTCTTGAAGAATCCATGAGTGTATACCATTAACAAAGTCCTTGTTTATTTCACTGAATAAAGAGTAGTATTTATATACCCTTGTTCTGTGTTGCTGGCAAAAAGATATATTTGTATTGACATCCTGGTTGTTATATTAGTAATTATTTTAATTTAATTTTGGAAAATATTTAATTAAGAGTTGTGTTTAATGGAATAGTAAATAAATATCGGGTAGCTTTTCAAAATGAAAATGAAGGCAATTATGAAAGAGAAACCAGCTGAAACTATTTCAGTTATTTGTGCTTTCTTTTTTTATTTATCCACTATGATACAGTGGGTTATAAAGTAGTATTGTGGTTAAAAAAGTTGTTAACCTAAATATTTTCTCAAATTAAAATATTCATGAATTGACCTGCGGGTAATCCTTAACTTACAACTGCAATTGGGACCAGAAATTTCATTGATAAGCGATGTGGTCGTAAAGTGATGGCAATCCCTTCAGTCCTAATTAAGCAAATCACACAACTTTCTGTTGGCTTCCCACAAAGCCAGGAAGTGGGCAGGAAGTTGCAAATCCTAGGATATCAGGATAGATGGGGGAGAGAGCAAAGGGGAGTGTGGGATGCAGAGGAGGAACAGGGAGGGGCTGCACAAGAGGTATGGGTTGGGGAGGATACCTGGGGGGAGGGGCTAGTGAAGGACAAGCACAGGGAGGCTTGGGCAATTGCACAGGTGTTTATATAATACTGGAATCCTAAAAATTTGCACCTCGATTTCTTAATTTTCTATCTTTGTTCTGGCACACCTATTGAAACAATTGCTAATAATTATATCAAATTTATTTATTATTTAAGGGAAAGATGTGGGGATATATCAGTAAGGAATATTCAGAATTGGGAAGAAATGAGATTAGAGATTTGGAATGTTCATCTCGCAATTACTTAATCTAAATGATTTTGTTTTGAAAAATTTCTTTATTGAATAAAGTCTGAATTGTAATATCATTGTTAGAACTATAAAGTGTTTTAATAACCCTTTTAGTCCAGGCAGAGCAAGGTTTAAAATCATAAACATATCTATGAATAATAGTCTGTTTTTCATATTTATTAAAATAGGTGTTTGATTTTCTTCTACCTCTACTATAAGATGATACTGAGAAAACAACAGATGCTTTCAAATATTCTTTATAAATCCTTGGGGATTCTGTTTGATATCTTATTCTGTTTCTCATTTTCTTTTTCCCAATGTAGATATTTTACATTCAATAAGAGCAAATTCTAATTAGACTAGAAAGGGTTTTGTCAGATTCACAGATTGATATATTGTATAGCAGCTAATTCTAGTTACAGTGATCTAGTACTTTGTCATTATTTGGATGTCTTGTACTCTAAAATCCTTAAAATACTGTTCTTCTTCTTCATTTGTTTAGTCAGTGAACTCTAATATAAAGCGATATAAGGGCCATGCTCAATAAAACATGTTTCCTTTATAATTGCCAGATAGAATAAATCCTTAGTGTTTACTCAGTATTAGTGTTGAATTCAGAATCTCCTGATTGCTATTATTTTTACTCAAGCACTTCAGCAAATGAAATTTGCGATGATACAATGCATTATTTTAATGGACACCCATCGTTCTTATTAGCTGACGCTAAAAATAGTTTTTAGCCGTATTACTCTCTTACGTTGTCAAAAATATTGCTTTGCAAGCATTAAGCTAAATGGAGTTTCAAACGGTCATGAATTGAATATTGCTGTGGCTGAATATTAAATGAAGATATTTCCTTCATGTTGGCAGAACTCTGGTTCCCTTATTGTTAGTTCTAAAATAAATGCTATTTGCAGATGGTCCCCTGGAGTTGAGCAAACAATGCATAGTTATAAAGGTTTATAAGAAATCTCTCAAATGGTTTGGTAGATATAACATACATTTTGAACAGATACTATGAACTATTTTTCAAAATTACCAGTAATCTGCTTTAAGTGAGAAGGAGAATTTGTCTAACTGTAGAATGAACTTGTGTAAACTTAATATAAAATACTCACTTGCATAAAAGCAAATTCTCGTCTCTTTTCTGGGCAGAGGTTTCTAAATGATTTTTTTTAAGAATGTTGCATACTCAGAATCTTTCTTAAAAACAACAAAAATGTTAGAATTGACACATTGCTTTGTAATATGCTGGCTTCCCCTTTAATTTTCTGAATTTAAAAAATAAAATGGAATCTGACTCATGCCAAGAGATGTTATAGTGGGCATATTGATTTTTGTAGCTCTCAAATTGTTTATCTCTGCTACACAAAGTAGATGCTCCCAAAAATTAACATAAACTTGTAACATATTATATTATCTATTGTCTATAATGCATTTGTTGGTGTTCTTGACTATCCACAGTATTTCAAGGAATCTTCCCTAACACCAATGTTCAAAAGCATAAATATTCTTTCTATTTTGGGTCTTTAAAGCTCAACTTTAACAAATCTTTAGAATATTACAAAGAAAACCACTGCCTGCACGATTCTAATCTGTGTAGATGTAGATGCATCATAATATTTTAATATTTTTCCAAGATCTTCAATGTTCTACTGTTCTATGTTCAGTGTTCTATGGTATATTTTTTGACTGCTGCTACCTTTACTGTCACTAGTCAATCATAAAAGACTATCAAGTTCTTCATACTGAATTTTAAGATTGGTTGTTATATTTGTTGTGTCAGTTTGATATTCTTTGTATTGAATATTAGTTCTTTTTTTTTTTTAGTATCATCCCTAACTTTCATAATTAGAGCTTCCAGTTGATTTAAATTTTCAGGTATTGGACTTATTCATCAGTACAATGTAAATTATTGCTGTTTTTAAATCATGCTCATTTATTTCCAATTGCACTCTGTCGATATATTAAGCATTTAGATTGATTGAATAAATAAAGAATATACAGCCTTTTCTTACTCCTTTGTTCAGTTAGAGTCTATTTGTTTTGTCATATTCTGCCCTGACTCTATTTTTCCATTATTATATATAGGCTTCCATGAGCACAACGAGATATTCTGGAATTCTCATTTTCCTAAGGAAATTGCACAGCATGACATGGTCACCTTTCTATAATTCATGAAGCACATATTGTCTTCATTATGGTATTATTCCTCAGTTATCCAGCACGCATCGACAATAATGTCCCTTATTCTTCAAACTTTTCTAAAATCAGCTTAAACATCTGGTAACTTCATTTCCATATTGGGTTCTCATCTGTGTCAATTAATCTTGAACATTATTTTGTCAACATGTGAAAATAAGAGTACTGCATGATAGTTGACACACACTATTACGTCTCCTTTCTTTGGCATTGGTACATAAGTGACCCTTTCAGTTTGTGGGCCACTGTATCATTCTCCAGATTTGCTAGCATAGTTTGGTAAGAACTTTTACTGATTTTTTTTATATAGCTTACCATATTTCTAAAATATTTCTGCAAATCAATTCCTGTAGCATTTCAGTTTGATAATTATCTGATCTAATGTCATCTTCTACTACAACACGCCTTGTAAATAAGAACTGTCTTTTAAGCTATCTTGAATATTCTTTATTTAAAACATTTATTTAGTCAGTCATGGGAGCCTGCCAAACTTCAGGAGAAATTATTTACCACATGGCAGACAAATGCAATGGAAAAGTCACATTTGCTAGATTCCACAATGTTTAAGGGAAATGACTGGATAATGCTCACTATATCTGATCTGGTAGAATGGGTAGATGTCCTTAGGGAGAGGTGATCCCACAGATAACCTACCCCAATGCCATATAGAACTTTAAAGGTAATAGTCAGCATCTTGATTTTTATCAGAAAAGAAACAGGAAACCAGTGTAGCTCACCCTACAGAAGTGTTACATCGGTAAACCCAGGGCTACCAATCACTATGCATGGCGCTGCATTCTGAACCAGTAGCAGCTTCTGGGTGGTCTTCAGGAGCACCCTTATAGAGCATGTTGCAGTAATGCAAGTGAGAAATTACCAAGGGATGAGTGACCATAAGCAATAATGAGGGTATCAGTTCTTTTCAGTTCATGATTGGATTTTCTGAATTCAGACATGATTTGAAAGGCTCTCCTTGTTTTGTCCATAAGTTTATGTCTTTGGTAGCTTTGCAGGTATAGTAATACTGCTTCTTGTATGACATTCTTTGTTAAATTATTTTCTGAGATCTTTGTCTTTTCTTCTTGGCAATTTCTAGTGACTTTCAGTTTGTTTCTTTCTCTTTCTGGATCTTTGGTAGGGATGTGGTGGAATATTCCTTTTTATGCTCATCTATGCTAGGAACCCTGCCAAAGTGAGACAGTATAGTAGGACTTGACAAGGACTGTATATTTTATTACTGTTGTATAAAGTTATAATTTATTAACTCTACCTCAGAACACATCAACTATCCCTCAAAGAGTATCTCTATATTTATTAAGATTTAATATGCCATTGTGAAACAACTATAAATCTTTTACCTTTAATGGGAAGAGATATACAGAGAAATTAAAACGTTTGTCAAACTTTTGCTGTGAAGTTCCACTAGTCTACCTGGAAATGATTTGGAATTACACAGATATAGATTTAGCTATAATTGGTGTCAAGTATACTGTGGTATAATTTAGAGAAATCTTTTTCTCTAAAAAATTTTTAGAGAAATTTTTTTTCTCTTATTAAATGTAATAAATGCATAACATATTATTCAAAGACACAGTACATGGAATAATCCTCTATTACATATTAATATAATTCTTGATGTCATGATAGATTTCTGTCACTCGAAATATAGTTGAAAAGGATGTAGATATATCAAGTAGCATAAAAGTCATATTTAATATCTGGTGGATTTCTATTCAAAATAAGGCAATAACAGGACAAGGGCAGGCTGTGTTTGTTGATATCTGAAATTGAATTCCAACAATAAATAAGAAATCTGGTCTAAATTTGTGTTTAGCAGAGGAACAGAGGAGTATAGTATCCAGCAGGGGTCTACTATGGTAAATCTTATGTATCTTGGGGAATAATCCAGTAACAATTATGATAATTACAAAAGCTTCCATATCACTATAAAAGAATAAAATGAACATTTACTTTCTTCCATGTTTTATTGGAATGGTTTAACAACACTTTATAATTTTTATATATCCTTTTATACATACAGTACATTCATTTTAATGTACAGTCTAGCAAAACAAACTCTGGCCCTTTCACAAATTCTTGAGCCACTTCTATCTTATGCCAATATGTGCAAATTGCAGTTCCTCCCTGATGGTTTTCAGGAAAGACATAAAAATGAAAGTGTTCTCTAGAACATTGCATTTATAATCACAATTAAAATTTATAATGTGGCTCACAGAGTAATTGCTTGCTATATAATTATTTTTTTAATGACATGGTTTTAACTGATATTTTGGTTAGGGATATACACTAAACCTCTTGGAATCCCTGAGGAGTCAGAGGTGTTTAAGTTAAATAAATGAGGAGCTTCACTTTGGGGAAAAGTAAAATGACAGAAAATGGAAAACTGATTTATAGCTCTGATTTGCCTTCTGTGGTAATTTGTATCACATAAAAATAATGTTTTTAAAAATAATGACAGATTTTAGTATTTACCTTGCCATTCCTTCCCGCATTTGCAAAAGTTGCTTGCCAACATTTCTGCCCGTCCCAGTTTTATTTTAAACAATCATACCCCACCCCAGGGTTCACTGGAAGCAGCAAGGATCCTATGACATGAGGAGTTTCAATTTTCACCACCAGAGGCCATGACAGAAGTCACCCATTGCTAATTTTTTGCCAACCTAATGTATGCAGAATTATTATAAAGTAAGTAGCCTTATTATCGGCAATGGTTTCAAATCTGTGTATCTAATTTCTATTTGGAATAGGTTCACATAACATTAAACTTACCTTCATTATGACTTTGCACAAGCACAAAGGGTATCGGCTTCCTTTAAACTAAGGATATTGTTTGTCAATGGCATGTTTAGGAATACACATGGGAAGGATGGGTGAAATTGTATTGGCTTTCAATTCATTAATATTTCATTAAAATAATTCATGTGATCACTTGTTTATCAGATATTAATAATTTCCTCCTCCTTCTATAGTAACAGTTACAAAAATTTTAGAGATGCCTAGATTTCTGCACATCTAAAGGTTTTGGAGATTACATTTATCTTTGAGGAGTCAGATTGTGCACTTGTGGATTAGTATGTTTCTTTTTGCTTTTGCTATCATGAAAGTTCCTATAGGAAGTTGCTTCAAATCAACAGATTGATATAAGAGAATCATAAAAGCCAGATTATATTTTTAAGGAAAGGATGAATATTTGTGCATCTAGTATATATAGATAAATACATGTTAATGGCCATTGGGAGAAGGAAAAAGCTCCAAGACCTTGCACAATACATGTTGACAAAAGAATTAGTTCGACTAAACTAAACATTTATGAAAACTGTTCCTAAAGTATAGGCCTGGATCATGGTGCTTGAAAAATAATAAATGAAAAAAACAATTTTCAATTACTTTTTGCACATAAAATTTATTCTGCAACCCTTTCTACTTTTAATTTTGAACCATGTTAAGTCCTACATATAGATATATCTTAAGAAGTTCTTAAGGATTTTCAGCTTCTAAGAAGCCTAGCTAAAGTACTTGCTTATTTTGGCTACTAATTTAATTCATTATGAATCATATATTACATCCCTGTCTCCACTCTTACCCAAGAACTTCTGCCGGCCTCCTAGCAGAACCACAAAGCAGACTGTAATTGGAGCAAGTGACAGATAATCTCTTTATTTTGCATGTGCACAAGAAGGCAACTATATTAAATCTAAATTCTGACGTCTAGCTGATGCTTGTTGGTAATTATCTTATAGATAGCAATCGCCAGATTAGACTTTCATAAAAAACAAGAATTACTGTTTCTATAATGTTCGCTTTGTATTAGAAAACTGGAAATTATCTTTATATTGTATAATAGGATGGTTGAATGTAGAACATGGAGATTCTATTCTGTTCTATTTCTACTCTATTCTATTCTCAGAGTTGTAATGTCCAAGTCTGGTGGCCTTATGCATTATTTAAATGTTTTAATGTTTTTTAATGAAGATACTTGTGATTATAAAAATTTAACTAGATATAATAGAAGGGATAGAATTACTTTGATAAGTATTTGTTTTAAGAAATCTTACTTAAGCAGTTTTGCACATGTATTTTTCTAGAGTAATAATAGAAGACAAAGGCTCTTCGATCACTGAGTTTAATTATTGCATAACATTGTTAGCTGTAGCTTACACATCACAATGACTGTTCATACAACAGACTAATTCAAAACCGAATTTTCCTAACTGGCATATAAGAATTTATTGATTGAACCTGAGGGATAACACAGTATATTTACTTTCCTGCATAGCATCAATGCCTTTGTCAAAGGATATGTGTCATTACAGTGTTACAAAGTTTATGTCAAATTATGCATTGTATAAACAAGGCAATAATAATACCATTGTATTCTTCATCATGAGTATTGCATTTACTGTCACTGTTCTTTTAGTAGATGTAATTTATTATTTTACTAACGTCTGCAATCAATTCAGTCTCAAGACCCTCACCAATTTTAAAGCTACTAAATCATAATGAGGCAAAACAGTAGATGGTTTCATGAGCTATATATTGCAATTACATTAACATAACTTTGTCAGATTTTTAAGTAAAAGCAACTTCATTTTACTTAATCATCATCAACTTCATTTACGCTACAATACCTATCATTTTAGGGCCCCTTAGTAAGTACAGATATTTAGTTCACAAAGGCTGTAGCATTTATTATCTAATAGTTTTTTATAAATCCGAACAGACTTGGTTAATGTATTTTATATGGTTTCATGTTGGTCTATGACTCTAATAAAGATTTGATTTAATAGAAACTCCATTGAGTTAATTCATACAGCATTATGTGGAAGTTCTTGAGGATTTAAAATTAATAGAACAAGAAGCCAGTATTTTTCTTCTGTGCAATATGTGTTACATTAAAATTCTCTTGGATACATAATGGGAAAATTTAGGTGGTTTCTTACTAGTGAAATTCATTAGTTAAAATGAAAATACTTTAAAACTTTAATGCTGTCAGACATTTAAATGTACTGCAGTAATAAGTCCTTGTGCTTTTGCAAGGCTGGGGAATTTCCTGGCCATAAGAACTAGTTGTTGGTACTCCGTCAGTGAAGCTTTTCCAACAAAGGATATATAATCATTTGTCAGGGATGGTCTGACCATTCTTACCTTAGGCAGGGAGGTTGGCTTAGAAGACCTCCAATACGCTTACAAACTTATGATTTTATGAAAATACTTCAGAGCTAATGCTTTCAATTATTACAGTGTACTGTAGGAATCAGTCCTGTGCTTCTAAAAGGCTGGCCAAGGGCAATTAGAAAGCAGTAGGATGCACAAACACACTTGCCATCGCCACACTTCTGCGAGAGAAAAATGTAGATTGAATTTTAGAAATGCCTGCTTATACCATTCTTACCAATGAAATTTTGTAGGTGGCAGTAGTTTTTTTAATGAATTTTCCTCACTCTGGGACAAGGGAGTACAGCCGTTCTCCAGCTAATATATTTGAGTGTGGTGTACCTTGAAATAAGGGTAAATTAGGAAAAAAAGTATATTTTATTAAATTTAATGTTTTGTAATTCAACTTAACCTGCAGAGATTTTTTTTTTTGAACAATGAGCTAAGAAGGAATTGCAAAATTTCTTCAGAAATGAGTTCTGTAACTGATGTCCTCTGAAAAGACTGTCCTATATCATACCTGCCATTCTTCTTGTAAAGTGGAGAAGAAATAAGCTATTTAAGACTTATGTGGGTGAGTAGGAGTGGTCTATATAATGTGCAGATGTTTATAATTGACATTTGATGTTTTAAAATATTTATGAAGTGGAAGTAAGTTAGAATATCTTTTTTTTTTAAAGTATTAGTATTTACAAGTTTAAAACAAAAAGAAAGTTACACACAACAACAAATCTACCATGAACAATAAGGAAAACTAAAGCTAGACATATAAACAACAATATCTAAACATTAAAAACAGAGGTTAAACGACTGGAGAGCTTTTCTGTTTAAGTTAGAATATCTTAATACTGTGGTTTTGGTAGAGGATTTTGTTCATTCTTTTTAGAAAGTGCAAGCTCAGTTTCTGCAATCTTTGATTAAAAATTGAGAAGCAAAGAGACTTCTACCTATTGAAGAGATACTACTCACTTGGCTAGACCATTCTCATGTGTGCTGCATAGAGAGTCCAAGCAATGGGTGTTGCTCCTTTCCTATTAGCCAGAGCAAATTTGCTTGGATACAACTCCTCCTTCCCTCTATCCCAGTTTATTTGCTCATTCTAGCCTAGAGAGACTTGCTTTAGTTAGCTCCATTTCTTGGATCACTGATCAGATTATAATTGGCTTTATTTTTTTTTCCACATTCTTCCCTTTTACCCTTTTCTTTCAGCCTACAGCCTTATTTTGAATTTTAGTACAGCAAGGGGTTTCCCTTGTCTTTCCTGGGTCCCGGCAGGGGAGGACTTTTTGCCGCCGTTTCAAGCCGCGGTGGCCATTTCCCCCTCTACAGCTGATCGGCGGCCATGTGAGCCTGATTCAGCCTGGATTTCAGTTTTTTGCCTTCTGAGCAGCTGCGGAGATGGCGGGGGTGGATTCTTTCCCTTTATCTGTGGCCCGATCTTTCAGCTGGTCTGTATTTAGTGCAGGTTCTCTTTTCATGCCACTTGGAGCAGCGGGAAGCTCTGTAAGCGACAGGGGGCTCCCTGTCGCTAGGATCCAACTGCAGAGGGCCTGATCCATGATCCCCAGCCCCAGGGAGGACTTGGTGGGCCTGGAAAGCTGCCGGAGGCTGCTTTTTGCCGCGAACTAGTGGCCGCCATTTTTGATGAGTCACCTGGGCCTTCTCCTTTGCCATGCAGGGACCTAACTTCCCCAGAGGAGGACAGCATCCACTGGAAGTCTCTCAGTGGCTCTACAGTGCCACCTTCAACTGGCAGGACATGGAATCACTCAGCTGGACGTCTAAAACCGTGAGTCACCAAAGAGCCATGGGTCACCAAAGAGCTGTGGTGCCAGCTCTAGGTTGTGTGGGAAGCGGATCATGCCCCGTGGTGCCGGTAGCCTATTCCCCCCAATACCTGCAGAGGATACTGGCGCACACAAGTGTGTAGTGCGGCTGGGCTCCGCACAGAGGAGGAAAATCCCCCTCAGTTCTCACAGGCGATGTGTGACATGATATCTCAAACCATTCAACAGGGCATCGATGCTGCTCTTGCTCAAAGAGGCATCAGGACCCCACTCACAGAGTCCCGCCCTGAACCGAGGCCTAGTCAGACCAGAGAGTACCTGGAGAAGGAATATATGACAGATAACCTGTCTGATTCTCATTCTCAGCTCAGTGATTCATATCTGGTACTGGATGAGGAAAAATACGAACCCACTCTTTCCGAGGATGAGGGATTCGTTCCAGACAAACCCCAGGTATCTGGCTTATTTAGACATGACTTATTCAAAACCCTTCTGTTCAAGGCTAAGAATACAGTCAACATGGGGGCTCGCATGAGACAAACTGAGGGATCATCAGACCCTCAGGATCTCAACAGGTTCCTATTCACAGAACCAGTCACAGAGCAGGAGGCCATTCCAGCACTCAAGCTGTTTGTTGACACTGTGCAGAGGCAGTGGACAAAACCTGGTTCCATTTCCTCTCCCAGTGGCGTAGATAAGAAACTATACACCGTGGAACAGGAGGTTGAGGGCCTCCTAGCCTTACCCGCTGTGGATGTTCCTCTAACCAGTCTAGCCACTTCCTTGCTCCTTCCAGCAGATTCAGCAGAGGGGCTGAAGGCTGAGAATAGGCGGGCAGAGCTGTCAGCTCGCAAGACCCACCAGGCCACTGCTTGAGCCATTCGATCTGCCATGGCAGCCTCATTCTTTAACCGCACTTCTCTAATCTGGCTAAGACAGATGCAAGCGAGGGCCCCCCCAGAAGATGCCCCCCGATTACTTCAGGACATCAACAAATTGATAGAGGCTACTGAATTTTCCGCAGATGCCACCCTCAATTTGGCCAAATTCACCTCTTGGGCCTTGGCGTCCAACATCACCTCACACCACCTATTATGGCTCTGCCACTGGCAGGCAGATATGAAAGCAAAGTGGAAGTTAGCGGCCGCCCCCTTCAAAGGTGGCTCTCTCTTTGGAGAAGTTTTAGATCCAGTCCTAGTAGAAGGAAGGGACAAAAAGAAGGTTCTGCCTTCTACCCACAGAGGGGCTGTGCGCAGGCCGTCTTTCCCCTACCGCAGGCAGCCCTTTCGTTCGTATGAACAGGGACTTCAACCTCCCACATATCATAGAACCTTTCAACAGTCCTCCAACCACCTGCAGGAATGATCCTCTACCAGAGATCGAGGCAGGGCCCTGTCTAGACACCCCTTTCATGGATCCGGCTCTCGACCTTTCTGTTGATCCAAATAACTGCCACAATTCAGACCACATCAGTGGAAGGCTTTCATCCTTCACCGAGCATTGGCGCCGCACAACCAGCGAGGCAGGGGCATTACAGACAGTGACTAGGTTCTTCTCTGGAGTTCAGTTCAGACCCTCTGAGTCAATTTGTCCATTGCGCAGTGTCCTGAAATGTCTCCAAGAGGGCGTTGATCGAAATTCAACATCTCCCTTCCATTCGAGCAACAGAACCAGTACCTCCTCAGCATCAGGAGTCCGGGTTTTACTCTATCCCTTTCTTGTTTCAAAGGAGGTCGGTTGGCACCAGGGCCATTTTCGACCTAAAACAACTCAACAGGTATATCTAATATCGCCGCTTCAAAATGCTCACTGAACAGCATTCTGAGCAGCATCAGGCAAGGAGATCTGTTCTCCTCAATGGACTTATGGGAAGCATACCCACACATATTCATCGGGCCCACGCACAGACGATTCCTTCGTTTCTGTTATGCAGGATTCCATTTCCAGTACAAGGCCCTACCCTTTGGCCTGTCCTCTGCTCCGAGGACAGTCACTAAGATCCTGGAGGTGGTAGCAGTTTACCTACGCACCATCCCAGTGAGAATCCAGTGCTACCTAGACAATATTCTTGTCCAGTCAGCCACACCCCCCGCAGGCACCATCAGATCTCCAGCTGATCCTTTAGGCTCTCCAGGAGCATGGACTCTCCATCAACCTGGAAAGGAGCCAGTTGCACCCAATTCATGAACAGGTGCATTTAGGAGCCCGGATAAACACTCTGTCTTGCCAGGTATTCCTTCTCCGGAGTGTCTCCATGTCACTGTGTTATTTTGTAGACAGAGGGACGACAGAGAACAAGGTGGCTGGATGGAGTCACTGAAGCAGTAGGTGTGAGCTTAAATGTACTCCAGAGGGCGGTAGTGGACAGGAAGGCCTGGAGGAATGTTGTCCATGGGGCGCGATGGGTCGGACACGACTTTGCAACTAACAACAAATGGTTTATATGATAAAATGATTAATGTAGAAGTTTCTACTTTTTCCATGCAAGACACAGTTTTGTAACTTTTGTTATTCTTTTTCTTCAATTTATTTTTCAAAATTGATGTGGCTTTCTCAAAACCCCCATAATTCATCACCATCAGCCTTATTGACTAAAGATGAAGAAAATTGAAATTCAAAATGTCTGAAGAACTGCCTACCCTTATCCTGAAGCTTTAACCTCCACGTGTAGGAAAGATGCACTATTTGCTTGACTGTTGGGGCTTACTGACCTCTAGAACATCAATTTTGAGGGGAAATAACCACAATTACATAGTGATCCAAATGTTGCCAAATGTAAGTGTCTATCAGCATTTCACTCTGGATAATTTTTTTCACTGAGCTCTTCAACTGAAAAAGCTCTTTCTGAAGAGCTTGCTGTATCATTTTGCCCTAGTGTGCTTCACTTAACTTTTTTTCTTGGCTTTTGGGTCTGCATTTTCTTTTTTAATTTTGAAAATGTATTAATAGTATTATTCATTTTAATATGAGCAAAGCTTAGAGCCATCTGTTCTTCTGGTGACAGCTGATATATTAACCTTATGAATTAAATTGCTTGTTTTTCATTACTGTGCTTATGCTAGAGGGCTGAATTAGATTTTCAGTCCTTAGTAAACTAGCAGCAGAAGATGTTTCACATGAATATTTTTAATGGCACAATTCAGTTTACCATTTTAATAAATAAGTATTGTAAGAAATGTTATTGTCACATTGATAGGAACTGAGGAGCACATTGAAGCTGCTAGAGATGAATCCTGTAATTGTGTGAAACATTTGTGTCGTGCTGCTTGTCCTGTGTTTTTATCACTCTCTCTCTCTTTTGCTATACTAATTCCAGTATCTAACTAACTTTGGTATATTAGCTATATTTGTTCATACCTCATTAATTCCAAAACATCGTGCAAAACTCAAGATTGCTTTCTAAGGCTGCAGTCAGGAAACAGCTACGTGGAAGGAAAATGTAGCTAAATTGCTATTTCATTCTAAATGAAAAATGCTGGTTATAGCCAAATCAATAAACGTAAGGTCATGGGTAGAGTGCTTTCCCCTCCTTCTCACTTGTTTTTTATTCCATTCATATGTTTTTACATAATAACCAGTCCATGCAACTAGTATAAGTTTTTCCTTTGGTAGCCAATATTATCTGAGCTGTGATTCACTGGTAAAGGAAATACTGTACAGTTTTATACTTCCAGATGGTTTAAATTTTATCGTTATTGCTGAAAAATGTAATTCAATTCATAACTCTGTGGAGTTCTTACAATGGTATTTCACATCTTTCTTAAGATTTTGAAAGTTTATCTTTTTCTTCCGGCCTAGTTTGCACAGAAGATTCTGTTGTTATATCCATTCATATAATTGCATACCTCCGCAAGCATTTGATTAGATTCACTGCACTGGAAAATAGAAAATTGGGAAGAAAATAAAAGTTTAATAATGCATCTTGAAATATATCTGCATTTCATTTGTGTTAAGGAAATGATTACATTTTTAAAGAAAGGCAGGATCAGTTGCCAGAAAATTGTCACAAAATATAATGATAGATTCAGTCCAGCAATGTAGAAAAAGAAAATATTTGACTTGAATGTGAAGTGCGACAGATACTTAGGGAGGATAATAATATAGCTTGATCCTATAAACTAATTTTTATTCTTTTTCTTTTTGTCTCTCTTTTCTTTTTTGATTACTTGTTAAAATATAACATTTTTAGAAAAGATATAATTTGTTCCGATATCACTTATTTGTTTTCACATGTTCTCCAACAACTGCAGGAGTCAGTATTGAGCCTATATTACCTAAGAGTTAGAAGTCATCCTCTAAGTCAGGGGCTGGCAACCTTAAACACTCAAAGGGCCATTTGGACCCATCTCTCACAAAAAAGAAAACACTGCAGCCACAAAACCACTTTGACATCTAAAATGAAGATAGCACTGCATATATTATTTTTTACCTTTCTACTATGTATAAAAAAACTATAATTTGTTGCATTTATGAAATCAACTGCTACAGAGAAAACAAATTTTGATATCTGCATGCAACAAAAACATTTTGAACTCCCCCCAAAAAAGATGGGTCAAAAACCTCAATAAATCACGTGTCTATGGGTATCACATATTGGTGGTTGTGATGCTTTTTTTTTTAATCCCATTTATATCCCGCCCTTCTCCAGAGACTCAGGGCAGCTTATAATTAAGCACAAGCCAACATGCTTAGCAAATATTTTGAGCCACAACAGAAGGATGAAAGAGCCACATGTGGCTCCAGAGCCACAAGTTGCAGACCCCTGCTCTTTGATATCTAGTTCTTACTTCCTCTTCCTCTTGGGATCGCTTTCCTTCTTTCTTATCTATTTCATTCCCATTTTGACTTTCTAGTCTTAATTGTTGTTCCTCTAGGCTAGATGTCTCCATTTCTTCTCTACTGCT
>JANHFM010001640.1:0-35693 GCA_032468115.1 Grayia smithii | reverse complement strand
TATAAAGACATAAAATACATACAAACCAAACAGAAAAACACATACAAACAGAACACTAACATTAAAATTTATAATTAAAAAGGGGCAATAGTAATAAGTTAAGACCATTTTAAATATGATTATAAAAGATTAAAAATTGGTCAACCATAGCATGATTGAAGAAAAAGCCACGTTTTCAGGTCATGGCGGAAGGAGCGGAGGTCTGGGGCAATCCAGAGTTCCACGGGTAGATCATTCCACAGGGTCGGCGCTCCCACATATATATATGTATATATTGTACATCCTATGTAATCTGCTTTCTCCTCAAGATGTAGACTACTTTTGCTTTTAGTCTTATTTTCCTGACGGAAAATTGCGTGAAGGCCACAATGTAAAATGTAAGAATGAGGAAGGCATTGTTATGTAAAGTATGACAAAATGTATACAGATTATTATGGTGGTTTGAAATATAAGAATAATAATTTTGGGTTCTTGGTAATCCTTAAACTACTGTTATTCTATATGATTGGAGAATAATTGTATCAATTCAGCAATTTCATTGCTGCATCTTTGTCTGAAACATGCTAATTATAAAACAAATATTTAGTTAATGCATGATTTTAATTGTAGGCAAATAGCGTTCTCATAGGTATATTAAAGCTTTTATTTTATTGTAGTTTGTCTTTTGCAAACAGAGTTCAAAAGTATATCCCTGAGGTGGTCAATCCACATTGACATTGATTTTCTTTGTGACCTTTTAACCAATTTTAAGGCTTATCTCTAGGGATGCTCAGAGGTTATGCAAGGTCTATACTTTGCCCATTTCTATTGTGTGCTCATCCTTTTATTGAAAAAAGCTATACGCAGACTATATTCTAAAGGAGTTTAAAATGAGTAAATGTTAATTCTTCTCTTGTGTTTCCTTAGGACAACTTTATAAATTAATTATTCTGATAGTCAAGTATTGGCAGATAACAGAAATATATTTTCTTCATGCATATCAAACAGGAAATTGTTGCATAAACTATCATTCACATATGACGTATAAATTTCTTCCCTCCAAACACTGTTGGAATGAATTCCTACAGTAATCACCTCTTACTGAAACAGTTGCATATTTATATTGTGCTTACTATTTCACCCTTTCCAGTTGCTTGAAATATCAGCTCTTAAAGAATTGTAACATCAATGTGGAAGTATTTCGTGCAAATGTTCTGATTTGTGCAATAAGCCAAGTGCAAATTTAACATCCTGCCATATAAAACACTATGTGAAAGATTTTTATAAATTAGCCCTTAGAAAATGCAATAGAACTCTTAATCATTTATAAATGTCAGGATCTTTGATATGCAAAGTATTTCAGTTTCATCATTCTTATTTAGTATGTCAGTGGAGTTTCACAACAAAATATCTCAGAAAAAATGGGCAGATAAAGTTAGGACTCTTCATTCTTTTGTGCTTCCTGTCAGCAACCTGCGGCTCTGGAGCCACATGTGGCTCTTTCATCCCTCTGCTACGGCTCCCTGTCGCCAGTCAGCTCCACAATTGATAGGGCTTTCGGTTAGGACAGGTAGAGGAAAAAGGATGCCGTGCTAGGAGGAGATTTTATAGTGGAGCAACCGACTTCCAGTCGGCAGAGGAAAAAGGATGCCGTGCTAGGAGGAAACTATGGTGGGGGAACCAGACTTCCGGTCAGCTCCAGAATTGAACGGGGGCTTCCAATTAGGACCTTTGTGGCTCTTTGAATGTTTAAGGTTGCTGACCCCTGCACTATACTGTAATTTCTTTTCTCCGTGGAGCTCAGTTCAGTGAAAGAATGCACTATCTTTTTCTGTTTAACTTGCAGGTAGAGAAAATGAAGTGACCATAGTTCAGATCTCAGTGTTTGTGTTGAGAATGTTTTCTTACCCTTGATCGGTTTGAAATCAACAAATTGTATTTGTATATTAAATATATATTAAATTTATTTAAGCATAAGACTAATTTTATAGCCATATATTTTCTCTTCTCTTGTATTATATTTGTATAATTACCATATATATTCTCTCCGATAGAAGAGAATATACATAGCTCAGAGTTGAACTTTGGAGTCTTTAGTGCTCTAAGCCGGTTGGTTGCAGCTGCTTCATTATCCAGTTAGGTGGTAATATCAGTACTAGCGAGTATGGGGTTTCCTCCCTGTTGCTTGCCATTCCAATGTTTCCTCCTTGGTAGTTCTTTAATTAGGGTATTGTTTTTTCTTAATCTTTTGTCTAGTGTTTTTCCCTACTTATCTGGGTGTTGGTTGCTGGAGAGGTTGTGTTCTGATCTTTTTGTTTCCTTCTTAGCTTTTTATTGTCTCTTTTGAATGGTGTGTAAATGTGGTTTATTTCTTTGTCTATTAGTGGCTGATTTGTCTGAATGAGAACCTTCCAGGAATTCCCTAATATTTTTGTATTTAGCTTGTTCTCTGATATTCAGTTTTCCATTGAAACCATGGTTGAGTTTGTCTATGTCTTGTGAGATTAAGGAGTTTTCATTATGTCTTCTGATTTCTGGTTGGTATTTATAGACATTCTCTGCTAATCTTCTGCCTGTCTGCCCCACACGTTGACTGTATTTATTCAGTTGATTGTACTATATAATGCAACGTACAGCAGGACATGCTATTGTACAAAATCAGGGGACAAATCCCACATTCATTAGTACTGATGATGTTACCTACTCAAGTAGTGAAACAGCAGCAAGCAAACAACCAAGCTCAAGGGAGCATCCAAGACTACATACTGTGATTCTGCCAGTGGAATTATTTCATATCAGAATGTATTAAGTATATCTGGTTAACAAAATTTATGTTTTGAGAACAGTTTTGTAGTGTTCAATAGCTCATTGAAGGTAGCCTACAGAGACAGAAAATATAGCAATATGTACATATTGAGATTGAGGAATCTGAACTACATTAATGAAAAACTATTAAGTTACAAGTATGAACAAGTTGAATATTTTACAATATGAACATCTTTTTTATAAATTTGCTGAGCACATTAAGTTGTGCTCAAAGTAGTAGGCCACCCTGAGTCTCCGGAGAAGGGTGGGGTATAAATGGAATTTAAAAAAAAATTCATTCAGAATAAAACCTTTTAGAAAAACTCATTAATATTTATCAGTACCTAGCAAACAGTTTCCTATACAACTAGGCTCTTCACTCAAGAAGCTTCTCCTGTTTAGTTCATATATATGAAAGTAAAGATTTAATTTTAATCTCCAGATTAGGCAATAATCATTTACATTGTCATTCTCTTCCAGACTCAGGTTACTTTTCAACAGAATTATAGCAACACATTACTTTGATGAATCAAACTGATTCATTTTTTTAAAAAATGGCTTTCTTTACTAAGTAATAAATATGATCAGAAAATCAATGATATCCCAGCTGAATAGACCAAGATTTCTACATATCTTGGAATTGATTTTGAATCTACAGCTGCTTAGAATTAACAAATGGCTTGAAAAGCTGCTGTTGTATGCCCAAAATCTTCCAATGCTATAATTAATTTTCCTAGTTCTAACACTAGTTAGAAATATCAGCCAAACCTAATTTTCTAGGGTGGATCATTTGTTCATTTACTCCTTGCTAACAAGGCTATCTCTTCTTAAGAAAAATACATGACCTTGGAATTGTCTTACTACAGCCCTTTAGCCCAGTCCCAATGGTAGCCAGTCCTTGATTCAGATCTGTAAAAGGACAAAAGTTCTACAAAGGTTCAAATAATTTTTATGGGAAATTTTACAACAGGCCACTTCTATCTCTGTCCTACAAAGGGGAGGGCATTTACATTGCAAGATTCAGTGTTTTACCTTGAATGAACCAGGATGATGAAGGAAAATTCAGTGATATCCCATGTTCAAAGCACCTCTGTCCACATTCACATGAGACCATCAAGACCTTCCATCTCTCTTGCTATGCTACACTACTCCTTTATAACCTGGCACTCTGAATTAATATTCCTCCTTGTTACTAAAGGATTGAGGTGGTCTAAAATGGAAGTTATGCAATTTTTACAAATGGATCAATCTACTGAAATATTAAAGTTGTTATATTCTGCTGATTTTGTTAGTAGAATTCTTAAATAGAAAATACATTCTTCAGTGATACAGAAGTTTGAGTGATTCTATAAATTTGTCTTATGTAGAAAGTTTGCCAACATTTAATATTTCTCATTAACCTTTGCCCCTTTTCTATGGTAATTCTTCATTATGTTTTATTGGTTCATAACTGTATTATTGCTTTCATTTTGGTCTATGATCATAAATAAAATAAGTGAAAGGACTTTGGATTCTATAAACATTACCTAGTAAATTCAGTAGGAATATACATTGCTTGCCTCTCACTTTGTTATTGTCACCTATAAAAGATAAGTATATTGTTGAATGCCATTAAGTTTATTCCTCATCACCACCATTATGTGGGTGGACTATACCAATTCATCTTCTGACCATTCAATTTAATAAATGTAATCAGGGATGCAGTGCAAGCAAAAACAGAGATCATCTCACTTTCTTGAACAAATTGTAATGAGGATATAGTGCTCTGGTATTACAGACACTTATAAGGTGTTATAAAACATAAGTGAGCCATGCTAAAGATTGCTTAGAAGAATATAATTACATAACACTGTAGATTTCTGGTTTGCCTTATTTGTTGATTTCAGTAATATTGTGTAGATGATTCACATTTTTGGCAGAGTGACCTTACCATTGAGATCCCCCAAGTTAATGGTTTTCTCATGTTGTGGAAAATATTTTAGGCTGATTGGCAGGTCTCAAAAAAATCTAAACAAAGCCAGATCTGATTAATACTTGGATAGAAGATTATCAGGAAGTCCCAGAGCTGAGAGTAAAAAAATAAGCCAAAAAATAATGGCAACCAACCTCCATTTGTATTGTTCTGTAAAAAAAACCTATCTTGATTTCCATTACACAGAAATCAAGCAATAGGAGCTTTAAGAAGGATTTTAAAAAGATTGTATTTGAGCCTATTTTTTACCTTAGGTGAATCATTGGTAGGTTGCAAGATTAGGATATTAATATTTTCAAGGAAAATTTGAATCTGTTTGTCTGCATCCTTCTTCTTCTTCCCTAATCCTATTGAAAGATGAAGAGGTAGTTTTTTCTGCAATGCTAATCTGACACATTCTGTTTTATTTCAGATACTTGTAGTGACTTGAACTCTGAATTGCAGAGAGTGCTGACAGGACTGGAGAATGTTGTCTGTGGGAGAAAGAAGAGCAGCTGTAGCTTGTCTGTGGCAGATGTTGACAGGCATATTGAACAGCTCACTACTGCCAGTGAACACTGTGACTTGGCCATTAAGGTGTGGTAATATTAATGTTAATCGTAACTGTTTATAGAATATAATGTAATTGGTCCACGTGTATCATCATTTATTTGATAAAGAAGCATTTATTTATTTGTTTGTTTAACAAATTTCTGTGGCTGCCCATTTCACACATAGGTGACTCCAGGTAGATTATAATGTTTAAAAACCCACCAGAAAAAACCTATAACACACACACATACACACACACACACACACACACACACACATGATATATCACCCTATGGCAGCAACTACACAATCAAATCAGTCACTTGATTGGCTTCATCTCTATTAATGGTCCCTGTCTGCTGACAAAGCCATGTTTTAGGGCCTTTTAGAAAAGCAACATGATGGGGAGTCTTGTTTATGATTATGCACTGAATTGATCTAGGGTAATGCAACCTCACCCATGACCAAAGAGCCAAAAGGCCTAACCCATAACCACTTCATCTTGGCAGGATTCTGTTTTGATCTGTTGCTCTTCATCCAGACTTCAGCACCCTTCAGGCACCAAGACAGGGTAGTTGTAGCATTGGTTAACTCACTATGGTCAGAGATGTATGGCCAAACATCATCAACATATTGATAATATCTTATCCCAAGGAGAGATGGATGATCTTCCCCAGTGGTTTCATGTAGATGTTAAACAGGAATAGATAAAGTACTGACCTATGATTGACCCCTCAAATCAAGGGTTTAGACCTCTTGCTTGCCCCCAAACAAAATCAACTGAGAATGGTCCTAGAGAAGTGAACCAGCATAATGCAGTGCCCCCCACCCCAACCTGGAGCCATTTCAGATGGATACCATGGTCAGTGTTATAAGATCAAGTGTAGAGATCATCAAAAAGAGCAACCAGTGCTGTTTCCGTCACATATCCTGGACTGATATGCACCCTATATGCCGTTTTATAGATTTTTAAAAACTTGTACACTTTGTAAACCATTTTAAGAAATAATAAGGAAGTTAGACTTCCTATTTCAATTATTATTATAATTAATAATCAACACGTTTTATTATGTTTCTGGTTTTCTACATGTTACATTTCTTGTTCAAACAGGAAAATGCTATTGTTTAAAAATTGTTTATTTATTCCAAAAGGATTCTGTTTTATTCCTTCTTCATACTTCAGAAATGAAGTTCATTCATGCATCCACAATCTGAAAAGCTCAGAGAAGGCTCCTGAATTTTTATTTAAAGGTGATCTGTGTAGGTCACCTTTAAATATGTACTGTTATATAAAATACCAAGTTGGAAATGAAAAGTTGTGGATAGTAATAGAAATTAGAATTCTAACGATACATTTAGAAGATGCTTAAGAGGGAAATAACTTGTTGGTTAAATATTTGAAAAATATTTAGAGAAATTTTAAAAATGAGCCCACCATTACAATAATACAGAAACATGTCTTCCAACAAACAATTAATTAGTTATTAGTTAATGTTCCTGCCACTTTTATACACATATTCAGAATTAAATGATCATAGCTCAGCCTAGTGTACACTTTCAATAAGAAATATTGCAACCACGTACATTTTAACTGGAATATGGGGTATTAAAATTGCACAAATTTTGGCTGAATTTATATATCTTGATTCATGCTAATTTTTAAATGCTAATCACATGCATGCTTGAGTTTCATTAGTGACTAAACTTGTTGATTACTATGTATCACTTTTATATGCAGGTAAATTTAACAATAGTCCTCAACTTATGACCACAGTTGGGGCCAGAACTGCCATCACTAAGCAATGTAGTCATTAAGTGAGTGGAAGGATTTCATTTTGGTCACATATTTACCTTTTCTCAAAGAAAAGTACTAAATCCTTCTGCCACTTCACGTGAACCAGGCTTATGAGTAGCCATGGTATAACATAAGCATGATCTTAGTCATAGAAATCATTTTTGCTATGACTATAGCAAATGTAATACATGTAGTCCTCGACTTACAACAGTTCACTTAGTGATTGTTCAAAGTTACAATGGCACTGAAAAAAAGTGACTTATGGTCTTTTTTCACAGTAACGACCTTTGCAGCATCTCCATAATCATGTGATCAAAATTCAGATACTCAGCAGTTGATTCATATTTATGACGGTTGCAGTGTCCTGGGATCATGTGATCACGTTTTGCAACCTTCTGACAAGTCAATGGGGCAGCTAGAGTCACTTAACAAATTGGGTTACTAACTTATCAACTGCAGTGATTCATTTAACAACTGAGGCAAGAAAGGTCGTAAAATGGGGCAAAATTCTCTTAAGAAGTGTCTCATTTAACAAATTTTGGGCTCAATTGTGGTCATAAATCAAGGACTACCTGTATTGCCCATATCTTTGGGCAGTTTTAGAATTCTCTGTCTTGGAAAACTTTGGCAACAGATTTATGTCTCATGCTCAGTTATTCCTATGTCCCATCTTTCTTTTCTTATTAATTCTTGAGCCCGCAAAAAATTAAAGCAGCATAACATTTCCTGCCACAATTGCTAATCCTTAGAATCCCTATTTTGGCTTGTTGCCAACTGAGATGTCCTCACCTGGCAAAATGTAGGGATGGATTTGATATCTGGCAAGATACATCATGATAAAACTGATGTGGACAACACATATGCTGCCAACCTCTGTCCCAAAGTGTGTAAATATGCATGCGAAGAACATTGAAAATTTTCTATAGCTGTCTTCTTTTCAGTTCTATACAAATTCTTTCCTTTATTCCTACACATTGAGAAGAAAGATAAAAAGGCAAGAAGTGAGTGGTTTTTGCTAAACCCACAGCTGGGATATTTTAGGTTAATCGGACTAGGAATAATAACTGTGCCTTTATTGCTTCATAGTCAACTGTGGCTTTGAAGTCAGACTAAAGAAAAAAACGCATGCACAGCCACACACTATATATAACAACTAAGTATAAAGGGAGAGGACAGATCACAAGTTCTGTCTGTTTTTACAGAGGACCAAGGAATACGCATCTCATACTGATGGTTTCCCCGCTCCAGTTCAATTGGGGAGGGGAGAAAAGAGATTTGCATGGCACTGCTTATTGCTTTATTACTCAACTGCTCCAGGCATGATAAACTGCTCAGAGACAGCAGATTTAGTGCTCTTCAGAACTTCAAAGTTTTCGCAGTAACAACTCTTGTCAAAAGAAGCCAGCTGTCAATTGATTGGTGACAAAATACTAAAGTGGAAGAGCCATTTCTTTTAAAACTTTGCAAAAAACAAGTCTCTAACATTTTCCGTGCTGCTGTCCCAGACATTGATAAGCTGTCTGGCTACATGCATGCAGCTTCCTAAAGAGCTGAGATGAGCAGTTCTATCTTGGTTTTATTCCTGGAAAGAGATGAAAAAGAATGGCAAACAAAGGACAGTGCCCTGAATTCCAGCTTGAAGTTGCAATTGGCTATTCCCAATTCCTTTAGGTCAGCTTATTGCATAGCAGATAAAATTGTCAGTAAAACACATCAAATTTATTCAAATTGAAACTGACATAAGTTACTGCTATTTGAATGGTTGTACAGAACACCTTTTAGACTGTGTCTATTCCAGATAAGGAACCTGTAGTGTTTGCATTAGTAAGTGGTAGTTCATTCAGTTAACAGTAACTTTTTTTCTTAATTAGTTAATGAAAGCAGCAGTAAGTCCACTTAATATATCGACTGATTAAGTGGAATGCACTTTGCTACCCATTTTAGAACTTAATTAGAATGTTTCATGTACTTTATTGCCTACTGAGCAAATATGCTCTACAAATGTCAATGGTTTAGTATTGCTTACATTAGCATAACAAGATGTGAATGAAATAGGCTCTTTTTATCTTTAAAAAGTACAATTACCTCTTGACTGAGTCTTAAACATAGCTGTATATATTTGGTTTGGAGGCAAGCGCAGCCCAAGAAAGTTACAAAAATGAAATAGAAAGGAATTGAAAATACCACAATTACAATTTTTAAACAAATTTGAGTTATGTTTTCTTTTCAAGTAAATCACTGTTATTTCAAATAAGTGAATGCATGACAATATAAAATGCATAGCACTTACAACAATAGCATGTGAATTCCAGCTGCTGTTACGAATCTAATACTATAAATAAGTTGTAACAAGTATTGTCCTGCAAACATAGTTGTAAGTAATATATGTCAACAAATCTCATAGAAATACTCCTAATATCTTTAGCTCTAAAGGAATATCTACAGATTTGCATAGTATCCTTTATCTTTAAAGTTATTTTTAGTTTTTCAACATAGCTGGCCTTTTACTGTCCAGATTAGTTTAGTAAAAAGATATATCTGAGGTGGGAGGGGTATATATCCGCATATATTTTGGATTCTCTATTTCTTTTCCTTTGGCAGCCCTAAATCAATTTTTGTCCATTACTGAGTTAATTAATTAATTAAATATCCACAAAAATGTTTTGTGAGAGATTTTGGTCTCTGGGTTGGGAGCAAGTAACACTGTTTTTGTACAATCTTTATTGATAGCTTCCCTGTAGAGATCTGGCTGGCTCCGTCTTTGCTGGTTTTTTGAAAGCTCTCGAAGACTAAACTGTTTTGGATACCCTCAACCAGGGGTGTCAAACTCAAGGGAATTGGATCCAGCCTGCAGTGCCTCTGCCAGCGGAAATGGAACTTGGGAGGGCACAGGCTCTGTTTTCAGCTGCAACGGCCTCCTGTCACCCTCTGCCAGTGAAAATGGAGCTTGCGGAGGCTGCACACACACACCCGAGTTCCATTTTCACTGGCAGAGGATGTAGGAGGCTGTCAGCTGAAAATAGAGCTTTGGAGCCTGATTTCACTGGCAGAGCTCTCGGGCCACCACAAACACCCCCGACATAAGTGACATCAAGCTGGCCACGCTCACCCCGTGGCCAGGTCAAACACAACCCTCATGCGGCCCTCAGTGAAATCAAGTTTGACACTCCTGCCCTAAACTGCAATTAATATTGTCAATTTCTTTATTCCTTTTCTTTACATTGTGACATTGCTGGGTTTCATTTTGTTAGTTTTTTTGCATTGGGTATCTTTTACATTGTATATTTTTTCTGTATAAGATGACATGCTTATGAAAACAAGAAGTTTAAGGAACTCTGGTTTAGAAAAGACTTTTGATTTTTTGTTTTACTTTGTTTTTTTTATTCTGGTTGTATATAGATATAGCCAGAATAACACATATACTCTGTGTTTGTTTGTGTATAGTGTGTGTGTGTGTGTGTGTGAGTGTAGAGAGAAAAACCTAAAAGCCATAAGAGTAAAAACACTGATTTTCATAAAAGATTGGAAAAAATTATATGAAATGTTGTATTCTACTTCAAATGGATCCAAATAAATTAGGGTAAGGATGTGGAATAGAACCGTATGTTTTTAGTATATTTTATCCATTATGTTTGAACTTTTAACAAGGGACTAAACAAAGGACTAAAATGGTAGTTTTTAAACAAAAATTATCTACTAAACAGCAATGAACTAATATGAAGGTGTATATTTAGAGATTCCTCATGATACATTCCTAATACATAAATTCCTACTACATAAATTTTAATTTATTATGTTTTTCAGACAGTTGAGGAGATTGAAGGTGTGCTTGGCCGAGATTTGTACCCAAATTTGGCTGAAGAAAGGTCCCGATGGGAGAAGGAACTGGCAGGTTTGAGGGAAGAGAATGAAAGCTTAACGGCTATGCTGTGCAGCAAGGAAGAAGAATTAAACAGAACTAAGGCCACCATGAATGCTATCCGCGAAGAACGAGACAGATTACGCAGAAGGGTGAGGTTTCTTGATTGACATCTAATTTTGTGAGAAAAATGAACTTGCTTCAATAAAGAGCTGTTTCATCTCTCTTTCTCACTTTATCTTCTCTCATAAATTGGAGGGGGTTAATAATTTGTATGATTCTTCTTTTCCATAGTGTTGCTAGAATTGCCAGTAAAAGATAGTTACATAAAGTAATCCCAATCTGTCCAAATGAAGAATTCTTAGCACTTTCATATAGGTTTTCAACTCAGATCTAAGAAATATATAAGAAGGTACTTTCTATCTTCCTTCCCCAAATCCAGAAATACAGAATTTAGCAAAATCTTGTGAGTTTCCTAGAAACACAATGAATGTGCAGTCCAGTGCCTGGGAAACTTTTAATCAGAAATTCCATTTTTAAATAAATGAAGCCAAAACAGTCTACATAAAGAAGACAACAGGAAGGCAACATCACACATAGTATTCCAGATAAAAATAATTAAGGGTATCAAGGTAAATGGTACATATTATAATTTGAAAAACAAATATTGGCTTTCCAAACATGTGCAGAGTTAATTGTAGAGAGGATGGCTTGAAACAGAACATCTGATTTGCCTTAGGGCCTTCCAGTTTAATAGAATATAGAAGATAACAAAACACTAGAATCTTTTAGGAGACTGGTGCTTTCCCCAATTAAACAAAGAGTTCTGCCTTTAATGATCTAGTCAACAAATTTAAAAAAAAAAAATCTGCCAGCTGAAGTTATAGTCCTAGCAGATTGTATCACTGACTAGTGCTCTACAGTTACGACATTGTATCTAAAGGATTATATGGAAGAGACTTCTAAGAATGCAAAAGATTAATTCTGTCTTCTGTCTGTTAGGGTAGAGCTGAATCACAGACTTCATTAATATTTTGAAAAGTGTACTTCAGTCATGTGGGGCAGGGCTCACTGGCTAAGACGCTGAGTTTGTCGATCAGAAAGGTTGGCAGTTCAGTGGTTCGAATTCCTAGTGCCATGTAACTGAGTGAGCTCCCGTTACTTGCCTCAGCTTCTGCCAACCTAGCAGTTCAAAAGCATGTAGAAATGCAAGTAGAAAAATAGGGACCACCACCTTGGTGGGAAGGTAACAGCGTTCCATGTGCCTTTGGGATTTAGTCATGCCGGCCACATGACCACGGAATCATTAGACAGCGCTGGCTCTTTGGGTTAGAAATGGAGATGAGTACCGCCCCTAGAGTTGGGAACAACTAGTATGTATGTGCGAGGGGAACCCTTACCTTTATATTGACTGCATTGAACATTTTTATACAAATACATATAGCTATATAGTTATTTCTCGCTGAAACTTATTTTTCACATAAATTGGATATGGAAATTAATATCAGCATACTTTTATAATTTTCCTTCTCATCTGAGGAACTTGCACTAAAAATAGCAATTTGTGAATGCATTTCTTCTTTCCTTATTCTCTCATTTGTTATTTTTACGGATCTTGCTGTTCTGCTATACAAATAATCTCACTATCAAAACTTCTACTCAGCACAATTTAATGTGTCTTTCAGCCCCAGAAACATATTGCATATCTAATCAAGTGTATGGTATAATTAGAGCAGTAGAGCAGAAACCTTTTAAAAGTGCATAGATCAGGAGTATGCAATTGTTTGAAAGTTGTTCTCTTGTCAGAGTACTAAAGCAGCAATTCTGAGCTGAAGGGACCCAATCAGTCCATCACACAAAAAAGCAGAAGCTTAAGTTAGTCTTTGCATCTTTTTTTAAATTACAAACAAGTTAAAGATAAGGTATGAAGCTGGACTTTCCTTTGTTCTCATTTTAGAGAAAGGGCGTATATACCATAGCTGTCATCTTTCTCTACTACCTGATACTGAAGACTTTTTAAAACAACTTCCCTTGCCTTCATATCTTCCCAGATCTGTTAGCCTGACATAGCTACAGAATGTTACATTGTAGGAAATAGACTTAAAGTACCAGATGGCCTCAATTTTTCCTGGTCACTTTATTCCATTCTCCAGCTTTCAAATGTTACTCATCTTAGTTTATCTTAGCAGTCAAATATTGTTTTCGTGTAAAAAAAAATATTCCAAAATTCATTTTTATCTCTTCTGATTTTCTTATAATCTACCTTGTGAGGGATTTTATCATTGAAAAGTAGATTATGGGATTGTAGGTTTTTTTAATTTTAACAAAAATAGTTCAGTGATAATGGAATGCATTTTATTTATCACACAGAAGAATTCTATTCAGATCTGTACTTATTCAAGGACCTTAGATTATCTGTAAGATCCAGGCTAATGCTGATTTTTATATCAGCTGATATGATGTACAATATGTGAACTTGGTTTATCCAGAAAAAGGAAGCTTGGCAAACTATTTGGTTTTATTTAGATGTGAAGCAATCAAAAAGTGTCATATTGCATTACTATCTGGTTTGGAAGCATTACTGCTTCAGACAGGAAGATGGTGCAGAGAGTGGTGAAGATGGCAGAAAAGATCATTGGTAGTTCACTTCCTTCTATCCACGACATAACATATAAGTGATGCTTGAACAAAGTCTGCAGGATTGTCTGGGGCACTACATATCCTCTTCACAACCTGTTTTCCTTGTTAGCTTCTGGGTGGAGGCATCGTGGTATCCAAAGCAGAACATCTAGATTCGGTGACAGTTTTGTTCTATATAGAATCAACCTTGTGAAATCTCAAGTTCCTTCTTTCCGCTACGTATTCAAAATAGACAGTGATTAATATATACATACATGTGTGTGTGTGTGTGTGTGTGATGCAGGTATATATGTATGTATATAGCATGTATATATGTGTGTTATATATGTGTTTGGGTAGATATACCCTTTCTCTTGAGATCAAGCAACAGAATTGCATTTTTAATGTGGGTCAGTGTGCTCATAATAAAAAAAAATGACAATAAAAGTTAACTTATCTTACCTTATTTGAATCAGAGGTATCAAGGAGCTTTGCAATTATTTCTCTGATGCTGTATATATGTGTACGTGCATGTCCATGTATAAACACACATCACCATACACAACTTTTGGTACTAATGTTTAGTGGGCAGTGGAGAAATGCCATTCGCTGGTGAAAAAACTATGGGACAACCTGCACCTGCATAGCCTTCTATCATGCTAGTCCTAGTGTGATGGCATTTCCTTGAAGCTTATCAAACAAATGATCAACAGGATGCTGAGGAACATTTCAGTAGTTGGAGAAAGAATTGGTAGGGGAATAGGAAAAAGAAATTCCAGGGAGAGGCATTTATAATGGGTCCTAATGGAGCCTGCCAAAATCTGAATGTAGTCCATGGTTTTGTCTAGAATGTAGTCTATAAGGTTCTGTCCCTGGTCTGTCTAATCAAGTTATATATAGTTATATCTATAGTGACTACCATAAACAACTTTTCCTCCCAAACTGATACCCAATAACATGAATAGGAAGGTCCAATGTACTTCTTGATAGAGACTCCATGAATGAATCTAAATCCATTTTGAACATTGGTCCTTATCACATGTTATGGGAATTAAATATATAAAATAACATTTTGATCCCTGTGCTTTTGTTCAGAAGAGATCCTGCACTGCAATTATTGATCTCCATCCCTGAAAGAAATAGTCTCACTTAGTGTAAAAGCAAAAGTAATATGGTTTTTTTCTTTTCCTTTCTTTTCTTTTTTTTTTTTTTGCTATTGTTAACCTGTAAAATTTGATCTATAACACAAAAAATGAAACATAGGTTTCTGATCACTAATTGCAGAATTTTTATTCTTCATTTCCTCCTTCTTTTATATTGAAAATTAGGGAAGCCTTGTACTCTAAACTAATGCTAATTTGCTTAACAGTAAGTTTATTTCTCCCTGGAGGAATCTGTCTGTAACAAATGTCCATGTCAGGCACATGATGTAATGGTGTGCACCAGGGAGCTTATTTGCATTTGTAATACAGACTATAGCTGCCACACAAATTAATGTTTTCTGTGACCTGTTAAATATTTTATATATGCAACTCTAACCAAACGTGACTTTATATTACTTCCCTAGGGGATGAGAAAGAAACCCTTCCTTAAATTTAGTTTTTCTTCTCTATACATTAAATTGGGTACATAAAAGAAGTTGAAGCTTAAGAAATCAATAGGGCTGTTACTTTAGTCCAATATCTGTAATATCTGTAATCAAACAAAGTGCTCTCAGTTGGGTTTGGGAGGCTTGTTAGAGGGTTAATTAATTTAGATATTTAATGTATTCAGTTAACAGTTTTTTCTATTTTTGAGTATAATAACTAAGAAATGAAATGTACCTCTTCAAGGTCATTAGCAAATGAGGTAATTACTTAATTTTTTTTATGATGCACATAATGTAGCTTTACTTCTTTGTAGAGTAACCATATAAAAAAGAGCAGTTTGCTATCTGTAAAAAACATGTGCATATTGCTTAGTAATTCTGTTTACAAATTGATTTATATTAATGTATTAATATATAATATTGCATTATATATTGGTGCAATACAATGCTATGCAAAATATTTGCAAATTCATATATATATATATATTAATGCTATATTTTTAAAAATTGTACATCTTGGTTAAATAAAAACAATCAGGTTGTTGTTGTATACCTATGTGATTCCTATTCATCTATAAACTCATGGAAATATGTGAGCAATTTCTAAACGGATCTGCCTTTGCTTTGATCTGCAGTACTGCATGTATATTTGTAAATACACAATATCTTTAGTTTAAAATAAACTTGGATAAATAAACACGTTGAACATCTGTTGTAGATCAAAGGTACAAATCATTCATATCTATGTTACTAGTAAACATATTGGAGATAAAATCATCTATTTTATTTTTGAAAGAATATGAAAGCCCTGAAAACTGGAAAAGTAAACAATCAGGAAAGTAACCTAATATGCTGTCTCTTTCTTTATCTGGGAAACTAGAAACAATGTTCAGCAATTGGCTAATCTGTTACGTATCTCTATGTTACTTGACTTTATGATCCTGAAGTATTAGCAGTTGTACATTAATTGAACTTTCGTTTTGATTATTGCTATCATGACCAATAGATTTTTTTTCTTTGTATTAAGGTAACCACCACTTGTTCTTCAATACATATCAAATTATATTCTATATTGGCACATGGTTATTTACCATGTACCTTATACCCCTAAATGGTGTCAAGCCACAGGAGGTTGTGTGCCCCCTTTTCTTAATTATTAACATTTGATGGTAAGGGTATTCAGTTATTACTTTGAGTCAGGGGAGACAGTGACGGTATGTCACTGTGACTGTAAAATATTAATTATGGAGCCATAAGATAGACAAGTATGACATGTTGATGAGGTATGCCAGCAAACAAATATTTCTGCAAGGTTTCAAGGATACAAGCAGTTATTTCCTGAAAACAACTTCAGACAATCTCAATAGTATTGGATAAATAAGAGAAATATCTGGCCCAGTCAGTTAAAACAATGAAGTGATTCTCAATGTCCCCCTCTTCCAACTGACATTTTATGTATTTTCAATATTTGGGGGAAAATAGACATATTTATGTTTCATTTCACCACATTACAATTTAAAGTCCTTTGTCACTTGTTTCATTGATGCAGTTGAAATATAAAAATAAACCATTTGTGCTATAAAATATGTCTTGCTTTAAGATAGTTTGGCATTGTTCATGAGGCTTCTTTCAGTAGTTCAGCTAATGAAATTTTAGTGGAACAATTTCCTATTGTGGTTGAAATAGTTATTACTCTTCTTTTTTCAGTGAAGTGCAGTTAAAAAAGTGCCATGTTTTCAAAAGAAATCAGATGTGATACCCTGAATCTAATCTTCCATGACATCTTCTACCGATACAATTTACTTTTCTTTTTCTGGCCATTATGCTTGATAATACCAAAATAAAGCCTCCATTTTTGTTTTTCCCCCTAAAAATGCCTCTGTAGTGTGGCATTCTGGTGAATAAAACTAAAAATGATGTTTAGAGTGGGAACTTTGTGCTACGTGCCACTTCCCAATTAATTTGGTCAGTTTTTCAGAAAATCTTTAAAAATTATCGTTTCACTAAGGCTATTTTCCTAACGATCTTCAATAATAAGCAAAGAGATCTCTCTTCTGCAGTTACCCATTTGTCTGAAAATATTTTTTTTTCTTATCAGATTATTATTAAGGTTTGAAATAGTTATTCACAAGAATAACTCACATTCATTTTTGAACTTTTTTTTTTCAGCACAAATTTCTGAAGTCTTATTTCAGAGTGATATTGTGGATATCTTAAGATCGGAATTTTTACATTACTCTGTGAAATGCTTCAGAACTTCCAAAAGCTAAGCATCTCTCTGCCTTTTAATAAAGCATTTTTTTTTTCAAATTTCTGAATGAGCCTGAAAAAAGTTGTGTCTGCTTTAATAAACAGCAGAGTGGTATTATGGAATGCTCTTCTTTGGAGATGGTCTTAACCTTCTACTCCTTCCACATTTAGGAAAAGTATCAAGATCATCTTCAACCAAGTCTTTTGAGGTAGACCCTGGATTTTGTTTTCCTTTTACTCTGAGCTACCTTGACTGCTCAATAGTTAAAAACATGTTTAGTTTGAAATAGTCAGTACTATTTCAACTCTACCCTGAATTAAAAGAATTAAAGGATTACAAGGTCATAGAAAGGGAGACAGTACAATATATATTCTAAGATAAGAATCCTCAAAAGCTGATTTTTCAAAACTTGAGCCATTTGTCTCGATAATAGATTAACTGAAAATATTTGGATGTTTTCTCAATTTCATAATCTAATAACCGAGGAAAAACCATGATATAAGCTTGTTTCTTCCAGCCCATTATTAATCTTCCCTTTTCCTACCTCGAATGTTGTATTCCTGACTTCTTTAGCCAGAACTCACAAATAGTATTTTAACAGGAACTTTTCTGCAAACTTAGTTAACACAATGATTAAAATCTCTCTTATGTGAAAGGAACTAGGAAAGAGCACAACAGATTAATGGTTTGTTTCCAGATTCATAAATCATGTTCCATGAAAGATGATGACAACACCTCATAAAGGATACCAATTACTTTGGATATTAATCTATCCTAGTAACTACAATGTATCTCCTAACAAATCATATATTAAACTTTATGTAATCTTTGCTGATTAAGCTTTGTTAGTTTAGGTCTGATTTTTCCAGAGCAAATTTAAATTTTCAAGAATTGCTTTTTAGAGAAACATCTGTATCTATAGTTCGTTTCAAATTCATATTCATCTTAGAAATTCCTTAACCCTTTTGCATACTTCTGTCCATTCTGTTGCCACTCGTTGATTGCAGTTCAGTTTTTCTCGTCACTGAATTTTCACTATTCCTGATTCTCTAGTGAAGTGAATTATTTATCTTTTGCTATTTTATTTATTATTTCCTAGAGAGAAAACTAAAGCAGCACATAAAATTGAGATTTCTTATATACCTTTTTTTTGTACTTGGAGAAAATCAGTAAAACATATTGCATTGTCATTTTAAATAAATGTATCCTTCCAGTTATTTCATTGGTTCTTTGGAAATTCGGATTATGGGCAGACACAATGTTTTGATCAATTTGGAACTATATGTGTCCCTATTGTTTTTGTCAGCTATGTTTAAAAAAAAAATGAATTCTATCTAAAAGTTCTGTAAGACAGTTATCCATGCCATATACCTTTTATGCTTCTTGCCAAAAATCCATTGATTGCATCTTCAATATATGCTTTCTCTACAGACAGAAAACGTTTTAAATATATGATTATGTTAGGTAAAATGGTATAAAAACAAGTATCCCTTTGTGATATCAAGAATCAAGAGAAAGCTTTTGAATCAAAAATATTAAAGGTTTGTTATTGTCAATTATCCCAACTTGAAGCAGAACTGGGTTTCTCTTACATTACCAAAACAAGTTAAAGGAAATAGGGTAATAGTATTGACTTACATAATTGTATTTTTGTAGGTCAGGGAACTACAGACACGATTACAGAGTGTCCAGGCAACAGGCCCATCAAGTCCAGGTCGCCTCACTTCTGCAAACCGTCCCATTAATCCTAGTACTGGAGAATTAAGCACCAGCAGCAGTAGTAATGATTTCCCCATTGCTAAGGTGAGTCCTAGGACATAACTGCTTACTTTTGCTGTTCTGTTGCGCTACTATTCTATAATGGTCCTGAACCAGCAGGAGAGATAACTTTGTAAGAAATTTCAACCTTGTTTGGTCACAACACACATTCTAGTTTATATATCCATTTTAAGATTGAGTTTCTGAACATAGTACCTGAATGAAATGAGGAGAATCTTAGAAGATACTGTAAAAACTCATTTTTGTGATTGGTTCCCTATCCTACCTTGACTGTTTCTAGATTGCGGAGAGAGTGAAGCTTTCAAAGACGAGATCAGAATCTTCAGCATCTGACCGTCCTGTTCTAGGATCAGAAATCAGCAGCATAGGAGTAAGTAAATATTCACACAAAGTGCATATTTAGCAACTTAATTGACAGCCATGAGATCAAGATTGTATGAAAGTCACAGAAATAAAAGCAACACTCATCTTAAACCAAGCAAGTTCCCCTGGGCTTTAAATTTTATAATTTAAGGGTTTATGTTCTTGGTACTTCTCCTCTGAAGTATGAAAGCTAAATTTCTTCTATCCTTCAGGATAAAGATATAAAGTGTACACAATCATGCATTTGGATTCTGCAGTAAACATCTACAGTCAGGGTTGCATTTCCTGCAGCTGTTTTTAGAGAGGGCAAGCATTCAAATGGAGCACCTTTAAATACGTACTCGGGGGTTATGCTGTTTATGTGGCTCTGTTAAAAGTTATATGACCAACAGTAGGGAAAATTCAGACAATAAATCACTATATGAACTGAATTTGGAATCTTTATCATTCCTCTCCCCATCAACATTTCCTTTTCTTTGTATGTTGATAGCATATTTTGAAAATAATTCTTAAAAACATTCAGTTTCCCTAGACTCAGTTGAATAAAGTTGACAAAATTAGTATACAAGTTTCATGTAATGGCCTTATCATTTCTTAAGAGGTGATAGAATTATTAGGAATGTACTTAATTGCATAACTAGAGGAGCATGAGAAATTGCTGTTTCTTCTGAGGTTGTTTTTTCAGGGACTTTGTACTTTTTCTACTTGGCCATTCATTCTAGACGTTGCAGGCTAATCCAGCCATGATGTGAACATCTAAAATGGAAGTTTTGTTCACTTGTTTTGTTCATTGCTTTTAGTTTGAAGGCAAAAATGAAAAATATAATTTCTAGGAAAACTCTACTGTGCTTGTATTTCTTCCCCACCCCATTCCTTTGTTATTCCAACATATTTAAATCTGAGTTGAGCAGTGGCTCAATCTACAGAAGATAAAATTATTTTAATGACTATTCTTGTTATTTATACAACAAGATACAAAACAATATTCAATATCCAAAAAATAATGTCCAAATAATATTCATAATAGTTTTCTCAAAACCTTTGTACAGGTATCCAGTAGTGTGGCAGAACATTTGGCACATTCTCTTCAAGACTGTTCCAATATTCAAGAAATTTTCCAAACACTCTACTCACATGGATCTGCTATCTCTGAAAGCAAAATTAGAGAATTTGAAGTAGAAACAGAACGGTTGAACAGGTAAGATGACATTTTTATGTGCAGAGCCACTTTTTTTTTTTTTTTGCATAGATTCCCCATTTTAACTTTAATCCAAAGTTGGTGCTGAAGTGAGATATATGAGAATGGGCCTTCTCCATTTTGAGGCCAAATTAAGGAAACGTTTTGTGAGTTTTATCTGGCATCTACATCTTTTCTTTTCAAAATTAAGAAATGATAATTTAGGAACATGCATTCATCATTTATACTGTACATTTTCATTTATTGTTTGTCACTGTTAGGAAGTTTTAAAAGAGCAGCTCATAAATATATTAAATAATTGGGCCATGAATTTATCTGCATAGGAAAATGTATTGTGAAATAAAATAAAATAAATAAAATGGACCTTCTAGGACAACTACACTATGCAAACTCATTATCAGTGGAAAACGTTAAGTAGATTTTATATTTATCAAAAAATTATTTACAAAAATAGAATGAGGGAGAGAGCAAGAGTAATCTCTTTCAGTAAATTAATTTATTAACTTCTTAATTTTGATATTTTTTGTGTGAATTAAGCTTATACCAGCTGGATAGCAATATGGAAATTTATGATAATGAAAAGAGGACAATCCTGATCATTATCTTTCTTTCAACAAGATAATGTAGTCATCAATATTATGTCATAAAGGGATTTGTTAGGATTTCCATTTTGCTCTGTAAGTCATAACAATAGCTGATGTCGTCTCCAGAGAAATGTGGGATAAAATCTTTAAGAGTGATTAGGGTAGATCAGAGTGAGAGAAGTAATAAGCAGGAATTGCCAAATCAGGCCACCATGTGAGAGGATTAAACTCCACAGCCTCATACAAATTCATAAGAGCACACACCTCCAATCAGTTATGGTATTGAAGAAGCACCAGCTGTGAAAAGCTAAGGCTGCTGCGATCCTAATTGGAATCATTGTCTCCATTTTGGCTCTAGGGGCTGGTGCTTTATCCAGTTAAGGCGCTTGATAGGTCCAAGGAAAGCATAGATGGTTTATATTAGTTTTTCTCAACTTAAGGCTTGTCTGTATAAGCTGTAGAGCTCCTAAGACAGATAGGATGGCAGCAACCTCTACATGAAAACTAAGAGGATTTTCTTTTCCACAGTCGCATCGAGCACTTAAAATCTCAGAATGATTTATTGACAATAACTCTGGAAGAGTGTAAGAGCAATGCTGAAAGAATGAGCATGTTGGTTGGAAAATATGAATCCAATGCCACAGCCCTCAGACTGGCATTACAATACAGGTATAACAGTGGAGAATATATGACGTAAAAAAATTAACTGATTCATGTTCTTACATTGTTTGAGTTACAGGTAGTACTTGACTTATGATCACAATTGAACCCAAAATTTGAGGCAGTTGTTAAATGAGTTTTGTCCTATTTTATCACCTTTTTGCCACAGTTGTTAAGCAAATCATTGCAGTTGTTCAGTGAATCATGTGGTTGTTAAACGAATCTGGCTTCCCCCATTGATTTGGTTGTCGGAATACTTTGCCAAAATATTGTGTTTTCTTTTTATTTTACTTAATTTCTTGCCTGCTGGCATTACTGTTAATATTTTCTACTTAGTAAGTGAATTTACAGAAATAACCAGAAGTTGGTCATTTTCCATTTCAAGTCTACAGACTTCATATGATAGGATTGGAAGGGAGCTTGGACATTTTCTAGTCCAACCATCCCAGGGCATTCCAGACAAATAGCTACCAACCTTGGTTTGAAAACTGTCAGTTTCAGCTCCATAGGGCAAGTTGTTCCACTGTTTAATAGCTCTCACAGTTGGGAATTACCTATTTCAAACTTAATCTTTGGTTTGATGTAGTGTCTGTTCATATGACAATATGGCTACTAAAGGAGAGTGATGTATATTTGTATTTAGCACTTCTTTGGTTCATGCTTATACCTTAAAACTATTTTTTTAAATGCTTCAAGGAAGAGTTTTTCGCCCCTCTAATGCTTATCCAATTCAACTGTCCCATATTTTGCCCTGGGATGCTTGATATGCCGTAGGACATGTGGAGGGAAAAAGCACCTGGCTTGGTTTCATCTAAACTACTTAGTTCTATATTAAAAGTAGATTTTTAGAACTGATGTGGTGATGACTTCTAGAAAAAAAGAATAGCGTCTGTCTTAAACCTCTAATGAAACCTAGGAAAGTTGTTCTATAATTTCATAATATCCAGAGTTAAAGGCTTCTATTCTACAATCAGAAGTTTACTGTGGATTTTATTCATGCAGTTCTGCTTATGTTATTTATATGAATCATTATGTTCTCCTTATGTTATTTATGTGAATTATTCAAGCTGTTATTTAGGAACAGAGACCACCAATGATTACCATACTTGCTAATATACATGCACTGATTCAGTCTTTTTCTCTCTTCAGTGAACAGTGCATTGAAGCCTATGAGCTGTTGCTAGCATTGGCTGAAAGTGAACAGTCTCTCATTCTTGGACAATTCAGAGCTGCAGGTGTTGGGTCTGTTGGTAGGTGTTCATTGAATCACTTTCCCTCTAATAATCCAATGTACTTTGTTTTCTATACATGTATTTTATTTTCTATACATCACCCTTAAAGGGAACATTAGAATAATGAATTATCTCATAGCTACCTGTGTGCTTCTTACAACAACCAAATACAGTTATAACAAATGATTCAATTTGAAGCTAAATACAGAATGCATGAAAAACTGCTCTGAACAATAGCTCATCTTGATATAGGCTTATAAAATAGAAACCCATAAGCAATCAGATCAACAATTGACTAGGAAATTAAATATTTTTATCTACGTGATTAGTAATTTAAAAATGCTATTTTTCATCATTTGTTTCTCAAAATTAGAAATCTACTGGAATATTTCAGAGCATGAAAACAGCATGTTTGAAGATTTAATTCATTATCTTGGCACAGTCTCAACAGTCAACAACATGTTATATGGAAGTTTTTAAAGATCAAATGCATCTGATTTCAGTGTTACTAGACAAATAAATTTCTGTCCTTTGTTTTAGCATATTGGAATTAATTATTCACAGTCACTGTGGAGAGTTACAGTATGAATCTTTTCTTCTAAATTGAAAACAAGTTTCTTTAGAAAACAACATATTTATTTATTTTAAAATCTATTTAGAACAATAGCTTTAAGAAGCCCAAGTTAATTGTATTCTTATTTCTTATAAAATGCAAAATAGTTTTGACAAAAGCTACTCAAAAAAAATAAAAATTATAGCTTTTGTGATTTACGTAATAAAAACTATACAAACTATAACATTTCCAAATAGAAAACATTATTCCTGCTCATAGAAAATCAGGACTGAACAAAAGTAACCTGCTTCTAATCAAGGAGAAAACCAATCTACAACTAAGGAGAAATTTCCTGACAGTCAGAACAATTAATCAGTTGAAGTCCACAAGTTTTAAAGTTGCCAAGTTTGGAGATGCCCTGATCTAGAGCCATATGGGAGGATAACACAGGGGATTAGGGTTCTCCACACTACCAAAAGCATTCATTGGAATTTATTGGGGTCTGTAAAAGCTGTTTCAAAACCTTTCATCTTTCTTTCCTGTAAGCCCTTCTTAGTGAATTTGGAAGTATGCTTCAGATGGTTATCTTGTTGAACCATCCAAACTTACAGCTTCAGGTTTTTCATATTCATCTTTATACCATTTAATAAATAGATTATATAAAATGCACATTTCACATGAAATATCAGGCTTTTGAAATAAAGAGTGTCTGTCACTATTTTTCCAATTAAATCCATAGATATTATTTTATTTCAAATTGTACAGTAACATCCTTTTAGAACATAGTATAAACCTTTAATACATAGAATAAAAACAATAAAATGATTAACCAAAACAGTTAGCAGAATATGAGATATTGGAAGCTATGAAACAATTTGTATGAATAGATATTGTTCTATTTAGAATATAAAACAACAGATGTGAAAGGGACCTTGGAGGTCTTCTAGTCCAACCCCTGGTTAGGCAGGAAACCCTACACCACTTCAGACAAATGGTTACCCAACATCTTCTTATAAACTTCCAGTGTTGGAGCATTCACAACTTCTGGAGGCAAGTTGTTCTAGTAATTAATTGTTCTAACTGTCAGGAAATTTCTCCTTAGTTCTAAGTTGTTTCTCTCCTTAATTAATTTCCACCCATTGCTTCTTGTCCTACCCTTGGAAAATAGCTACCCCGTTTCTCCTAAAACAGCCCCTGATAATAAGCCCAATCAGGCTTTTAAGCGCATGTGTTAAAATAACCCCCCCTGAAAATAAGCCCTCCCCAAAAATATTTAAACACATGCGCAGCCAGTCCCCAGTATTTCCTCTGGTTCGGGTTAGGGAGACAGAGCTGGAAATCAGGTAACACGGCAAGCGGAGCCCCATCTTGCTCTAAAGTAATAAGACATCCCTAAAAAGCCCCAAAGTAATAAGACATCCCTAAAAATAAGGCCAAGCACTTATTTCGGGGTTCAAAAAAATATAAGACAGGATCTTATTTTCAGGGAAACATGGTAATATAGCTAATAATAGCTAATATAGTTAATAATGGCTAATATTTCAGGTAGTACAAAAAAATAGAAGAGTCTGGATAGAGATAGAGAGCCTTTATGGCTGTGATTCAGTTCTTATAGAATCCCATTCAATTCATGATACAGCTTTAGTTTTTCTTCAGATGTCATTGTTCCTACAAAGATGTCACATGAGGAGCAGGAACAGAGGATGAAAGACTCATTTTATGTAAACTCTGTGTGGAGAGTTCATCCTTGTACCACTGCCAATTTCACCTCTTCCTAAGCCCAATTATTTTTGAAGTCCATTACGTGCTAATGTCCTCAAGGGAACATAGAAGTTTGCTTAAAAGCACATCGACTCACATTAATGCTTCTGAACTGCTCTGGTATTATGTTGTTCTGATCATTTGCTCATGAACAGGGGATCAAACAGGGGATGAAAGCATCACCCAGATGCTTAAAAGAGCTCATGACTGTAGGAAAACCGCTGAGAACGCAGCCAAAGCCCTGTTGATGAAATTGGACGGAAGCTGTGGGGGAGCCTATGCAGTTACTGGCTGTAGTGTACAGCCCTGGGAGAGTCTTTCTTCCAACAGTCATACCAGGTAATTATGGCACATTGGCATGGTTAATCTCCAATCATTTGATTTTCTGAATGAATTAGAGGTTGTTTTGGAGGGTTTTTTGCATTAGCTAGCCATCCTCCTACAACCTGTTCAATAATATTGGTGTTCCTAATAAATTTTGATCTCAATCTGTTACTGGATTCTGTTCCAATTTTTAGTAGGCTGTTTTAAAAATATATTTGTGGAGATTTATTGTATTTGAAATCTAATCTATTTCATAAACAATATCATTTAATTTGATAATTTCTCTGCTACTTCTTTATATTTCAATTTCTTCCCACTAAAACTTAAAGTATATATTACTAGTTCAATAGTATTACATGCAGAACTTCAGTGAGTAAGAATCTGATTTCTCCAAGTTCCTTGTTAACTACATAAATGAAGTCATTCAATGTAATTCCATTTGATATTAAAAAAAGAAATGCAATGCGTGGGGTCAGTTTGACATTTAAAATTGAATATACAAATATAACTTATTTGCTAATCCTCGGCACCTAGAGAACATTTTATTGCAATGTGGATTGGTGAGCCTGGATATGTAAGAGGATTTAATCATCATTTTATTTAGCATCTTCCTTGGAAATGCTGTGGGAACATCCATAGGTTCCTCTGGATGATCTCTTGCTAAAACACAGTACAATTATAGAGGTTGAACTGTGCAACCACAGAACTGTATAACAGATTGAAGCTCATAGATTCTGTGTGACAAACAGTGTACAATGATATTCCGAATGTTCAGTATAATTCTTTTGCAAACTCTGTGAAGGAAATGGGGGAGCCTTTCTCCTTGGAAAAGACTTTTCATGTCAATGTGAATAATTTCTTCTGCTGTTTGAGACCCCTTAAAACGGGGTTTGTAATTGAAGTGTTGACCTGAGCTTAACTTCAGCATCAAAAATGAGCTGCTGAATGTCAGATTGCCTAGCACATTACTGGGAACAAATGCTCAGGCAACCACTGGGGACAAGGAGGTTAAAGGCGATAAAAGAGAGCATTTGCAATAAAATGGAAAAAAGCAGCACGCAGGCTGCTCTTACTAGGCGTAAATAAAATTAATAGCTAGAATTTCAATTTGCAGCCTCCCAGTCAGACTGCTTATTCCTTTGTGAAAAGTGAAATACATCTCTGGTGGATGAAGAAGTAATAATCGTTTTAAAGACAAAAGCTCAGCTTCAAAGCATGTTTCTAAGACACACAATTGATTGAACTTGGAGGGAAAATAAGACACTGGAGGGAAAGGGTTAGAGTTACTTGATATGTAAACACAATCGTATCAGGGCATTAAAGTCTATTTGTAGCATCAACTTTCAGGGACTAGAGGTTACTTAGTCAGATAAATATGGATTCTAATCTATATTATCTCTCATTCATATTCTATTTAATCTGTTTGAAATATTTCTTCCTAGAGATTATTACAACCATCCCTTGGATATTGCTAGATATATATATATATATTAGAATACTCATTACAACCTAATCCTTCTGTTAAAAAGAATTTATTTATTTTATTTCATAAAGAGAAAACCAGTCTTCTGCATGCAAGGCCCTGCACTCTTCAGGCCTAAGATATATTTTATTTAATTTATTAGAAAAGTGGTGTTTTAATACTTTTGTGCCACTCATGTAATTCAAGTTGATTCTCAACTTCAGCATCTTGTGGAGGACAAGTCATTCTTTCTCAGTCTAACAATCTTACACGCTTGTTGTGTGAATAAAGTGACGAGAAATCCCCATTTAAACACCTTGAACTGCTGCAGAAAAGGTGAAATAAATAGCTAAAAAGTGAATGTGTACATTGTTTATAAGTACCATTGATACATGAGATGGCATTTAGGTAATGTAGAAGAACCTAAAAGAGCCATCAGCAAAATGACTCCAGAAACTTTCTGCAATTCCAAACTTATTTTGATACAGCATTACCACTGTATATTGGTGTACTCAAATAGCTAGATATCCTAAAAATATATGACCTCATAAAATACATGACCATTCACAAAAATTGTAATGATTTTCTTCTAACCCATACTGACCCACAATGATCTGCTCTCTCGTGAAGTTTAAGGACAGAATGATACCACTTCCAAACTTCATATTTACTAGTCACTCCTATTTGGTCAACATTAGACTAGAAAGATAGTAAAGCTTATTAATTTAAGGAACATAATTAATATATTCATATCTCAAAGCATATTTATGCTCTAGAATATGGAGTCATGTGATCAAAATATTGTTTTGCTTCACTGTTTTTTGCAACCGTAGCCAGTGTTTTTTTACATTTGTTTTACAAATATGGATCAGTTCAGCCTCTTGTGTCTTATTAAACTTATTTTTAAATTTAGAGTTGTCTCCATTACATCTCTCCTACAAAAGCATGAGGCTGCCTTAACAAGTATGGAAATAAGCATAAGATATAATTGGTTAATAGACTAATCCAAATTTAAAATGTGGGTTTGAGTCGATTAAAGCCATATTTAGAATTTATATTTATAAAACATGTTGAAAACATCTGCTGCAAATATACTTTCTTCTTCATTATTTGACTCAGTTAAGGAATCTATGGAATTCAGAATAAAAATCTGAATCTATCCTTTGTTGATAGTTAGGATACAAATGCAACCTTGTATTGATTTTTAAAGGCTGACAGAAATTGTTTAGCTCTGATATATGCACTATGATATATTAGATTAGGAACATGATGATGTATTTAGAAGCTTGCTATAGTTATATTTAAGAGATGGAAAACACTTGCAGTGTATACTAATCTTAGGCAATTTCAAGCTACGTATGTTGAATTAACCTAATTGGCTTAAATTAGAGCAGCCTATAGATGTTCTATAGATAAAATCTGTAAACTTCACCACTTGAAGGGAAACCAGTTGAATTGCTGTGACTAAAACAGAGACAACATAGGCAGATTAAGAATCATTAATAGAAAATACTTAAAGTGGCACAATCCAAAATCACTGAAGTTATTGGAGAATGTGTTTGCAGTTATATCGCCTGTCTTTAAAAAAATCACATTATAAGCTCTGATCTGTTGTCTATTCTGGAAAGAAACGAACATAGGAGCACCCTGATGTACTTAACCTCATAAGTGGGCAGTCACATTTCTAGTATGAAATACATTTAGTAATATTACAGTATTTTCTATACTGTATATATGGATTAAAAAAATGCAAGGAAATAGGAAGACACCACAAGGGCTCTTGTGTAAGCACCGCTGCTTTCTACTGCAGGGAAGCTGAAATTAATATCTCAACAGATTATGATTGAATCAAGTTCCTCCCACCCCAGTTCTGCTGGGATTAAAACTCAACTATGGGATTGTTAAACCCATGCATTAAAACACAGATATAACAATATAGAACCAGAATTCAGAACATTATGAGAGAAGTATCCAGGTTTGCATTTGTAATAGGCACATATGCATGGTCTAAGGCCTAAACTGGTTTGATTGATCAAATTAATGTCCCAATCATCTCACTGTATAAGTGATTCTGAGTGGCTTATAAATTAAAACACCACCATTAAAATCCTTATGGAAATATGCAAGTTTTAAGAATTTGCTCAAATTTTTAATCCAAAATGGTTATTTTTATATATTCCTGGGCATTTAGACTATATTTTTGTCTATTGACAGTTGTGATGTGTAGACACATAATACAATAGGTTTACTTTCCTAGTAATTCATTTAACTGAAATTTAAAAGTTCAGTTACCCTTGTAAATTTTCTACCACATCTGATCTGCACAAGCATTACAAGATAATTTCAAAATTGATGATTATGTAGTTTGTATATGCAAATTTATTGACGTTAAAAATATGCTGCTTTGATAAATGGAATTTAATTATCAAGTATATGGTAATTGTCAGTGGCTAATAGTTGGGTGTTTCTAAAGAAAGGTTTCCAGCATTGCAGATAATAGCTCATCTACTATAAGCTAAAAGCAGAATTCTCAGTGAATTGCCTACACTTTAGTTGATTTCTTTCTTTTGTGGATCGTTTCTTTGGTGATCTGCAACAGAAATGAACGATCTGTTTTTAGCAAAGATCTAACCAACAAATGCCACCACTGGCTGGCCCTGCCCCCACTCATTTTTTGGCCTGTTTTTCAGTCCATTTGGGGCCTTTATTGGGCCAAAATGGCCAAAAAACAGGCAGGGGTGGGGCCAGCTACTGGTGGGATTAGCCCCAACTGGCTGAATCCTACCTCTGCCTATGAGGTGAGTGGCTGGGAGGCAGGGCTGGGTGTGATGAGTGACGCCACCCACCCAGTCAAATGACCAACCGGCCACACCTACCCAGCCAGAGAACCAGTTGTTAAGTTATTGACACTGAATTGAATACACATGCATTTACATTTAGTTAACATTATTTCTATTTAAAGATGTTAAAAAGTATTAACAGAAAGGTCTGAATTTCTGTATGCCATAATCATACTTTTCTTACTTTGATTCTGTAGACAATAGCATATAAACAGTGAACTTAGAAAGTTAACTTGATGTTAACTTTGTACCGTAGTTGTGTCAGCTTGTATTCACCTCGAGAATGATTGAAATATATAGGATCCTAAATTTTTGCATAAAACTGCATATTTATACCCAAAGGTGCTTTGCAAAAGGCACTGAAAGACACTAAAGAACCTTGAAAAAGCTTCTTGGATGAGGAGTGAAACATCTTCAAGGAAAAACAAAGAAAATCCAGTTGCCTTTTGAAAAACATCTTTGGGACAACCGTGATTTGGATGGCTGAGAATCTCCATAGACATGCATATTTACACCTTTATCAATTATCAATGAAGGCAAAGGGAATTTAAAAATAAATAAATAAAGTGACTTTAGCTGCTGTTTCACAGCATTCTTGTTGCTACCTGGAAGAGTTAAGAGGCTTGCTGGTGAAATTTGGAGGATTTAATGCTACTACATGAAAAGAATAGCTCGGGGAGATCTGTGTACTTTGCCAATATTTTCTATAACTTCTAGGATAAGCATGCTTGGAAATCTTTAGAAGATTGAAGCTGTTTATTTGATTTCTTTAAAATATAAAGAGAGTTTTGAGTTTAATAGAATGAAAAAGAAGCTTAATTATAAAGCCATGTTAAGGATGGCTACAGAACTATTCATGTGGTATGTCCATCTTCCTTCTCTTTGTCTAAAATGGATGGAAAAATATTGCAGCCGAGTGCAGAAAATGATTTATTCCCTTGCTGATAACTGAGATCATCCAGCATTCCAGACAGGCAGAGCTAATGGATGACTTAACCCTTACCCATCAGCTGATTACAGGTCCTTAGGAGACAACATAGTTTCTGCACAAGGTTGTAGAAAATGTGGAATTGTTTCTGTCTTTTTTTGGTGGCAGTATAATTATGTTCAACAGTGAATGTTAAGGAATGAATAGAAGAATCACAATTAACCTCTACAAATCATTTTTCTTGGATGACTAGAATTGCAAATAACTGAGTAATAACTTAGTTATTTAGAAATTCTGTAACATATAAACATTTATTTAAAATCATAACATGTACAATCAGGATCGGATTGTCTATGTGTTCTAATTTGAGATAATATTGCATAAAAATTGACAGTGGGCTTATGTAGCTAAAGGCAGGATACAAATAATAAAATGACAATTATAAAATGTGAAAAAAAATATTTCTGGCTTTAGATCATATCAGAGTATCGGGTCATTTTGATTATAACATGTAGTTAAAGATGATGAACTGATAAGCTGCTTGGCTTCTCTTTTGGCAAATATTCTATCAAGTCCACTTTTGTGTAATCTAACTTAAAAATTTTTCCAAAAATCTTAAATCAAGATAGGTCTTATTCATCAATTAAGTTATTCATTGGCTCTTACTGTTTTACTGAAAAAGCAATTTATCAATATCTACAGTACACTGTTTTTATTTCTTTTATTTTTATGCACACAAGGACTATTTAGACATATCTTTCCTAAATGTGTTTTCCCTTTTTTTCTAAGTACTACTAGTTCGACAGCAAGCAGCTGTGATACAGAGTTCACAAAGGAGGATGAGCAGAGATTGAAGGACTACATTCAACAGCTAAAAAATGATAGAGCAGCTATTAAATTAACCATGCTGGAACTGGAGAGCATCCATATTGATCCCCTCAGTTATGATGTCAAGCCTCGTGGAGACAGCCAAAGATTGGATCTAGAAAACGCTGTACTTATGCAGGAACTCATGGCCATGAAGGTATTTTATGTAATGATGTATCAGGCAAGGCAATCTTGATATCTTGATTTTAATATATAGCTGCACTATTTTTATGTAAAATCAATTTATTTTTAAACAATTCAACCCAGAACAGTAGTGAGCTATAGAACACAAAATAGACATATGTTTTGTACCTAAGATTAAGAAGACCACATCTTATCAGATACAGAGTACTGCACGCTAGTTATGCAGATAATTCTGTTGATCTGACCTACTATGTTGATATTCTGCTGTCTTCCCCCAACAGGAAGAAATGGCAGAACTGAAAGCACAGCTGTACTTGCTAGAAAAAGAGAAGAAAGCTCTCGAGTTGAAGCTGAGCAGTCGAGAAGCTCAGGAACAAGCATATTTGGTCCACATTGAGCACCTAAAGTCCGAAGTAGAAGAGCAAAAAGAACAGAGAATGAGATCTCTCAGCTCAACTAGTAGCAGCAGCAAAGACAAGTCAAGTAAGGTGAGTTACTGTCATCCGGGTAGTCCTTGGCTTACAGTCATTTGTTTAATTACTGTTCAAAGTTACAACAGCATTGAAAAAAGGGATCAATGACCGTTTTTCACACTTACAACCATTGCAGTAACCCCATGTTCACATGATCAGAATTTGGGCACTTGGCAACTGGCATGTATTTATGACAGTTGCACTGTCCTGGGATCATGTGATCATCATTTGTAACCTTCCCAACTGGCTTCCAACAAGCAACGTCAGTGGGAAAGCCAGATTTGCTTTACAATCGTATGATTCACTTAATAATGTCAGTGATCTGATTAACAACTGTCGTATAAGAAAGGTCATAAAATGGGACACAACTCACTTAACAATTATCTTGCTTAGCAATGGAAAGGTTGGGCTCAGTTGTGGATGTAAGTTGAAGATTCCCTGTATATATTTGGATAGTAAGAGATTAGGCTTATTCAAATTTGTTCCAAAGCAATTATCAAATACTTGAAGTGGGGAGAATTTTTGTCCTTGAAAACTGTAGTTAATGTGGCATCAACCCTTTTGCTGCAATGGTTGCTAATTCATTATGGATCAGTTTAAAGTTGTATCTTTGTTCTTTTAGTATGGGGAACTACCTATATCCATATGCAGCTATCTATATTTTTAAGCTCAACATTGCAAGTTTGCTTACTGATGCACTTCCAAAGAGCATAAAACTGAGTACTAACAATAGGAGCTTTTCTCTGCTAGTCCCTTTTCTGTGACATTCCTTTCCTATAGTACATAGAGGCTTTTGTGCATACTTTATTTAAGAGGATTTAAATCCATTTGTATTGCCTTTTAAGTTTTAATGGCATTTGTGGATAGGTATTTTGAAAGCTGTACCTCTTACTATTTTATTACATGTTTTTTTGTTACGTGCTATGCTGTTTCTATTTGGAAAGACTATGTCCTTGAAAGAGGTTAAAATGGAGCCGAGTGACTGATAGCCTGATGATAAAGATATGTTTTTACGATTACTATAAACTTTAAAATGTGCCTGGATTTATGCAAGGTAATCCTACCTTGTCTTGGTTTAATTTGCAGGAGTGCACAGATGGCACATCAGCATCATTAACACTAACTGAGCTCAAATCTTACAATGAAAGTGAGCTGACTACAGAATTGGCAAATGCCCTCAGACGGTAAGCGAGATGTGTTCTTCCCCCCCCCCTTTCCCGAACAGAAAGGTGCTAATAAATCTGTGAGTTTATAGCGGCCTTTAAATTACTCAGATGTTCTCACTATTCTGCAATTATGTCGTTTTTGAAGTATCCATTTTCTCATTTCATATTCTTAAATGCTCATCTGTATGTCCCACAGGTTTTCACAATATCTATAAACCAGCAGATTAATTATTGCTGTTAATTCTCACAACGTACATGAAAACTCTAGAGGACAGAGTAGGTGACTATGCTAATCAAAAATCACGAGGGAGACATGGCAAATTTAGAAATGGCATTCCAGAATTATCTCTGTTAGTTTAGATTCCCCATAAGAATAAGCTGCCAAGTTTTATATTAACAGTAATACTGGAAATAACTAAATGAAAAAAGAATATCAGCAGTACTTCCTATCACACAAATCTTGATAGTGCTCCTAAATTGCTTTCTAATTCTGGCCAGAGGAAAACAATTTAATTATCTTACTACTACGCTGTGCATTATAGCTGGCAATCCAGTCAACCATTTTATTACTCTTAAGAGCATAAAGGAACTACTTGCCAGCAGTTTGATGCTTTTAATTGTCATGCTGATAACTTTGTCTGTTGCAGTTAGAAGGGTGAGAAAGTAGTTGCTGATATGCTTATACTAATATTGGTATGCCATATAACTCCTGTATTGTGACAGCTGCATTGTTACTACAGGTAGTCCTTGTTTAGCAGCTACCTTATTCAGTGATTGTCTCCTCGCAGGAAGAAGACTCCTCTGCCTGTCAATTAAGTTTAGGTAGGGAAGAACTGATCCAGATCCTGTCTGGGCGTGCAATCTGGAGGGAGGAGCTTAGAATGGAACAATCAGAAGCATTTCAAGCTGCCTGTCCCATAGAGAGATTTTGGGGATTTTTTTTTCCTGGATTTTTTTCTTTGTAGGCTTCATATTTTAAATCAGTGGGGGTTTTTGGTGACTTCTGCTATCACATCATATTTGTTCCTATTCTGTTGATGAATGATTTGAGCCCCTTCTATACTTTCTGTATAACATTGGTTTAGGTTGAAAATAATAAAAGAAGTGGTAGGATTAGAAGAGATGTCAGCTGGAATCAAAATAGGCTGAGATGTTAAGAACTTGAATATGTAGATAACATCACTGTTAGCCTTATGGAAATAAAAATAGAAAGTAAAATTCTTGGGTTAATAAGAAGACAGAAATAATATCAATCAGCAAGCTTAATAACTCTTTAGTACCATGGTCTGCAAGAAGAATCAACCATTTAGTCTTAGACCAATACTGATTCTTCCCTTGTTTTGCTTGCTTAGCAATGGAACCCCTAATATGATAAATAATAGATTTTCTTTTTAAAAAAAATACTATGCTTGACAAGGTTATAAGAGAGGAAGCCAACAGTTAAGATGGACGGAGAAGAAGACCTGAGTCAAGTCTAATTCAGTGGCACTTTGAACAGTCCCCAGTTTATTGCAGTGTCTTTGGTAGTTGCAATGGAGGGCCATGCAGCCTGTTCAGAAATTAGGGAAGACTGTTAGAAATCTAACTCTTTGTGACCAAGACCTGCTTTCCTTGCAAATAAAACATTATAGTTATAGCAATATACATATTCTAACTTATCCTAATGTGGATATCCATTTTGTCAGAAGATGGTATATGGATGGTCTATTTCCTTTTTCTGATGTTCAGGGTTGCGGCAGTGTGTTTGTGCTTATCTAAATACTATTCTTCTTACAAGGGATGCAGTGGCTTAGTGGCTGAGCTTGTTGATCGAAAGGTCGGCAGTTCAGCGGTTCGAATCCCTAGTGCCACATAACGGGGTGAGCTTCCGTTACTTGTCTCAACTTCTGCCAACCTAGCAGTTCGAAAGCACTTAAAAAATACAAGTAGAAAAATAGGGACCACCTTTGGTGGGAAGGTA